>KZ807886.1:285174-305231 GCA_000696205.2 Oncopeltus fasciatus | reverse complement strand
ATGGAAGCATTCCTGGAGTTACTTTTTTTTTATCTTTTCATCTTCTGTATTGCTCTTCATTTGTGTCTTTTAGCATGAAGACATCTTGGTCCATTTCATCAGGCATTTCATCTTTGTTAATTAATGAGCTTTGTTCATATTTTACTTTTCTTATTATTTTATATGAATTACTTACCATGGCTTTGAATTTCTTCCAAAAGAGTTTGGTGTTTTCCCTCCAATTGCTCAGTAAATTCTACATAGTTTTTCCCAGTTCTTCTTGTTAGCCACTCTATGAACCTGCTTTACCTCATTCCTTCTTCTGACTTAGAGTTCCCGATAGCTCCCTTCTTGGCTCTACAATAGTTTTTCCAGGCTGCTTTCTTGCTATAGCCGCCTTTACTCTATTGTTCCAGTGACTGTTTATTTTTCCTTTCTTTATTCTTATCACCTCTATTTCACATGTAGCTTCAGCTGGCTCCCGAATGACATTCTTCATCTCATTCATTTCTTTGATTGTGATTCTTTTACATTGAGGTCATAGTGTTTTTATCTAGATCTGCTGCTCATTTTTTAATTTTTTTTTTATTTTATACATCGCGCATCAACTGCTGAATGGTTATTAGCGCTAAATGCTGATTATTGCTTTCTTCTCCAAGTGTTTCAGTTTCCTAATGCCCATCATCTGGAATATCATTAAAGTATTATACTAGTTTAGATAAAAGTAANATGGAATTCATTATTTAAGCTTCTTTTTACAAACAATTAGACGACATAATTAAAGACTAAAATCAGTCCAGGGAGAGGAAGGATTTAGAGGAATACCAAATGAAAAATCATTAATGATAGCATTACTGTTTGATAATTAAAAAAAAAAGTAATTTAATCACTCTAATAATCTTTACATCACTGAAATTTCTCTTAATGTTCCTGCTTTAATATCAATAAACTAGTTGATTGTGTTAGTTGCATTTATTTCTTCATCTGAGAAGGTAATTTTTGGGCTAGTTTATATGAAAAAAATGAATTTCTGATGAAAAAATCATAATCTATTCAAAATACAATGAGTCTCTGGCCATTTCCATTTTTGATATACATACTTTCAAAGTATACATATTAAGGTATACTACCCTATGATAGATATTTTAGTATCTGGCTCTAGCTGAGAAGTCCCTAATTCTGATGATGACCCTGTTCTTGTTTTGTCCTTTAATGACTTCTCTTCCCTAATTTGTCCCAAATTGATCTTATCTTGAGCAACAGCATCTTCACTTGGACATATACTTGTTCATCTTTTCTGTTAACTGAGTCATATTTGCTACTTAAAAATTAATTGGCTTCCCATCCACTACTTTAGAAAAATTATTTTTGCTGTAATAATAAACTCTCCTTGACTCTCCTTTGGCTTACACTCCAGAGTAAATCACCATATATTCAGTTTATTTCCCTATGGCCTTTCTTCTTCATTTCACCCACTTTACAGTCTTCAATATCCTCTTTTACTCCATCTTTCCTGTCAGCTAGTATCTTGATGTTTCACTTTCCAAGTCCTTTTGAGCATCATGTTATAACCATTTTAAATGTCCAAATCTGTGGCTACTTTGGTAATAATGGTATTTGTATCAATTATTCTCTTCTACAGGTTTCTTAATGAAAGAGTTTTACCACTTATAATAACAACTAGGGGCTGCTATTAGTTTTTGAAAACATAAAACTTGGAATTTCTTTGTCCCATTACCATATATTGTAAAAACCTAAAGATCTTTGTTGATTTTAATTTTGGAGGTCCTCCTTGTTTTTAACTCATTAATATATATTCACTCAAGTCATAGTACATTCTTCTAGATTTAGCTGCTATAGTTAAAAATTTTTCTCTGTAATGTCTTCATTTAACAAAATCTGAAACCCCTGTGAATGTATTTCTAATTTTCATTTTCTCATCCACTAATGAATCCATTTTGTATTATGGGATTTTTTCAGGGTCCTTGATATCTCTTTGTTTGCATTCAGTATTTCATTAATATTTTACTCATAATTAATCATTTTCATTCTATTTCATAAAACACAATTAATTTAAGCTCATTTAATAATAAACTTGATGATAGTATTTTATTTACAAAAATTGTTGAAATTAATGCATTTAATATCACTACTCTCTCACTTATAGTTAAATGACTTCTGAAGTCTCTGGTGGAGTTAATAATTTAGATATAGATAAATAATTATCTATATCTAAATTATTAACTAAATTGTCAACTTATTAGCTACAGTAATTAATAACTAAATTATTTTATTTGTTTTATAACAAAATTATATTTGTTTTATTAAGCTTAATTCTAATATATTTTTTTGTTTTCAGAAGTCAGTTGGAAAGGGGAAATTGTTGTACTATAACAAAGGATTGTAGTTCTGAGAGTAGGTGACTCCATTCTCAGTAAAAATAAAACAGATCATATAAGGACAAGACAAAACTTGTTTCTTCAAGGTAGGAAATGGTATTGTCGTAGCATGGAAAGGACTGCTTATTATTAGGATTAATAATAGCAAACAGTTCTATCTATAAATTTAATATTCTTCACTTGTGGAAAAGACTGTAGCAGAATGAATAGTAACTTATATAAATAAGTCATACTTATTTTAAAAGATTTTTCATTCATATTCAATGGATAGAAAAAAAAATAACATGTAAAAAATGATTTAGAAATGAATTGTTGGCTCTTCAAGCAAAAATTTTATTTTCCTTACTCTACAGTTATTTCAACTCAGGTCATTATTAATTTTTAATGATCCTGCCTATTAATTTATTTTTATCTAATGATAAAATTTTATCTTAAAATCACTAAATCATTCACTATTGGGAAATTGTATATAATTAAATGTTTACATAGTAAACATTAAATGTTTACTTTAGCTAAGGAAAAAGAAAAAAAAAATTATTTATATTTTTTCAGAGCTAAGTTATTTATATGGAATACAAATCTTATCAATGATTTATGTATTATTTTGGTTGAGGCCTTTGCCATATTTCTAGTAGAACCATTATTATTAATCTCTTGTGAGATTTCATGGCAAAAAATTGGACCAGGTAATTTGCTCAAGGTTCTTTTAACGCCAGATTTACATCATTAAGAGAATTCTGCAGAGAACGAAACAATTGGTAGATAACAGGGACCATCACCAGGACTCCTCTCTACTAGGCAAAGAGCTTCTCCAGCAATTAAATGGAAGCATTCCTTAATGTTGAGATACTTGTACAAAGCATTCCCTAAATATTTAAATCAAACTATGCTTTGAGTCTTCTACTAAACCAGGTATGCAAGTTTAAAATGTTGTTTTAATTCCAATAGAATGCGCTCTTAGCCTATTGAAGGATTTGCTTATCTCTAAACGCTATTTTGTTTGTTAGTCATTTGTTTACAAAAGTCAGTTGTTTTTAAGTCGTTTACGTGGACGTATCATACCTTTCTTTGGTGTTAAAAATGTCTAATTTTAAGCCAAATAAAGAGCATTTGCGGCATGTCATGATTTTCTTATTTGATCAAAAGAAAAAGACATCTGAATGTCATCGAATTTTTGTTGAGACTTATGGCAATCTTGCTCCAACCGTCAAGACATGTGAACGTTGGTTTCAACGTTTCAAACATGGTGATTTTGATGTTACTGATCAAAAACGAGAAAATCGACCAAATCGACTACGAGCTTCTCAAGCCCGGCGAAACAGTCAATACCGAGCGCTACCGACAACAAATGATCAATTTGAGTCACGCATTGATCGAAAAACGCCCAGAATGGGCTCACAGGCACGCCAAAGTCATTCTTCAGCATGATAACGCTCCTGCACATTCAGCCAGATTGACTAAGGAAACGATTTCTTCGCTTGGTTGGGAACTCCTACCCCACCCGCCATATTCACCTGACCTGGCGCCTTCTGATTATCACCTCTTCTCATCGATGGGACACTCATTGGCGGAGCAACACTTCAACAATTTCGAAAACGTACGAAAATGGCTCGATGAATGGATTTCAAATAAAGATGAAGCATTCTTTTGGAATGGTATCCATATATTGCCCGAGAGATGGACAAAATGTGTAGAAAGCGAGGGCCAGTACTTTGAATAAAATATATTATACTTTTTTTTAAATTACTGTGTATATATTTTAAGAAATAAACGACATTTTAAACTTGCATACCTGGTAGAGGTCCCAAAAACTTAGACACAAGTCAAGTCAGGTAAAACTTGATATGTTTTCAGCCTATTCTATCATCATACAAATGTCATTTCTACAGTTCAGGGATGTGCACTTTAAACCTTAACATATGGTTGTCACTACAAATCACTCAGCCTCTGTAAACCATATTTATTCTATTTTAAATTTACTTTCCTGCTTTGCTATAATGTAAAGAGGAAGACTGTAATTCCTATCCATTACCTTATTTCTGCTTGGTAGTGGATCCACTTGTGCTTAAAGAAGGTATTTTAGATTGAAAGATTTACGATAATTCAGAATAGACCTCCTATTGTCAATGGTTACCTCTTCCTGTACCTTTTAAAAATAAGGCTTTTACTCTGGGGTATAAGTTCCCAAGCAGAAGGATGTCATTTTCCCACACCTTCCCTGCATGGCCTTTCTCAAAGGTGTCTTTTGGAGTATTGTCGATTCCTGGGGCTTGAACCTTCTGGTAACAACTGTTTGTCCAAAGAAATTTTTTGTACTAAATCTACAAATATTTTGTAGGAAAAGTGGAGGACAAAACTCTTTCATCCTAGATTCTCTGATACTGAAGGACTCTGTTTGCAGACACTCTAGAATGTTAAATCCTTAAAAATCTCCCTAATCTATCTAATGATAGTTAAAATAATTTTAAAAAAATTCATTAGGTACATTTTAGTTGGTTTAATGGGTTATTCAGATTTTTTTTTTTTTTTTTTTTTCAGAAGCTTCCGTAATGGATCATTAGTAGACAGTCAAATGCGCACAAAACTGAAAAACTAAAATAAACCAACAAAATTAGATTTTCTGTTCACAATGTAGCCTAACTGCTTTTGCAATTTCACTGAATCTGTTCTATCACAGTTTGTCCAAAACAATATTTTTTATTCAATGTTAGCTTATTGGATTCCTCTTCACTTGTATTAAACTTTTTTTTTAAAACTTACCTCAATCTGCCTGAAGAGCGAAGAAAAAGAATCATTTTATTTAATTTGTTTGTTTGTTCTAATAATAAAATAATTCATCTATCTATATACCTATCAATCACAGCTAAAGGAATAACTATGTTCTAGGGTTCAATATAATAAACATGACTTTGTTTAGACTAAAAAAGCCTTGGCTTTGAATTTTCAATATATGAGGAACTCAAATAAAAAATAGGGTATGTAATTTTTTTAAAAATTGTTTTAACCTCCTTTTCAACCACTAAAGGAAGGGGCTAACTACAAATTGTCATCTTATTCTAAACATCCGTGACTCTGGGGATACTCTTATTTCTTGATGCTCAGGGTGCATTATCAACACTCAGCACCAGGATTGTGAGTCTCGAATTCATCCTCTCTGTTATCTCGAGGGGGCCCTATGTCATTTTTATCATGGCCACCACTTTACTTAATTCCATTTATTTTACAGAATAATTCTATTGTTTTATTACAATGGTGATATGCACATTGGGAGCAAGTACATTAAATTCCAGTAAGAGTTAACTTTAGGGATTGTTGATCCAATTAAAATGATTGGAATAAACATTCAAATAAAAAAATTAAATAAAAAGTGTTTTCAAAATTAGTATTAAAAAAATAAAAAGATTAAGGAATCAATGAGTGCAGATCCTCAATGATTACATAGTTACAGTGTGCCACTTAACATTAGGCTCCATAAAACTGTGGTCTGTCTTAGTGTCTTTGGTTATACAGAATTTCAAGTGAAAACAATTTCAATAAAGGAAAAAAAAATTAATGCTATCAAAATGAAAAATGTTTCTTATCACTAAGAAATTAACTTAAGAAATTATCTTATCACTAAGTTAAAGGTAACTTAGTTACTATTGTAACTAAGTTACCTTTAACAATGGAGAAAAAAGATACCTACTTCACACTTAATCAAATATTTTATCTGCTGAACAGCTTTCGAGATCATTTGATCTTAAAAACTGATACCCAGAGGGGCATTATTGCTTGAGAAGACATGTACAACTGTATCCTCTGATTAGCAATGTGCCCTCTCTAGCTGTTCCCCTTGTAAGACCTGGGTATCAAATCTGATGATGGAAACATTGAATCCAAAAGCTGATTGGCAAATAAAAGGCGTGATTAAGTGTGAAGCTTGTATCTTCTCTCCCATTTTTTTAGTATTTCTAGTTTCTGAAACTAGTTCTATTCAACTAGTTTCAAAAACTAGAAACAGTATTAATTTCTGTTTAACTTATTAACCAGAAATTAATAGGAAAATTTTATTTTTATTTTAGTTTATTTTAACATTATGTGAGCTTCAAGATTCTCAACAGTAAGTTTGTATGTATNTATATTATATATACACACACACACATAAAACCATAAATTATATAACCCTGTATAATTTAATATTTGTGGTTGACATCTGGCAACCATGAATGCAAGCTTACTTGATTTTTTCATGTATGCCATTTCAAAAGTAAAAGGTCTGTATATAAAATAAGGGTATTTAAAAAAAATAATGGTTTAAGAATAACTAAGTTTTAAATGAAATTAAACCATTCTCAAGTATTTTATATTTTGCTAATAGATCATTGCATTGTTCATTAAAATTGAAATGTTTAAGTTACATGGGAAATTTAAATCTGTAAGTTTATTTTACATATTTTTGAAAGTGACTGCCTTTTCTCTATGTGAACATATGAAATAAATTATGCCAATTATGTTATTTTTAATCTATGCATTTTTTTTTAAATGTTCTTTTTTACTGTTGTAATTTTTATGTTGTTTGTTTAATTGTTTATTTTGTAAAGAAAAATATAGTAAGTATAGTAAAAAATTATAACAGAAGCCATGAAGGCTACAAATACAATAAAGTAGCATTGTTATATATGTAATGCAATCCTAGCACATCTTAGTTTCAATTTTTCTTTTAATTGTAAGAGTTAAACAACCATGATGGAATTCATTGTATAACCACCTTCATGATTTATTGTTTTATGGACTTTGTATTTGTTCTGGTTTACCGTGTTGTAAGAATGATAAAGAATGCAATAATTGAAAGAATTAATTTTTTTTTTTTTAATGCACATAAATAAGTTGTGATAAAAGAGATGCACGTTCACTGTGATTATCAGGAAGCTTTCCTTTTTCTCTAGAAAGATGTTAAAATTCTGCATTCCTTTTTATACATTTTTCTTTTAATGTTTTTAAATTTTATTTTTGGGTAGAATTAACATTAGTTATTGTTATTGTTATGAAGTGGCTAGACAATAAAACATGTAGTACATTTACAGCTTTATAACAGTTTGTAAATTTTTAGTTTAAATAAATATATTTCATTAATTTATACTTCTATCTCTTTATTTTATCCAAATCAAATATTATACCACTGACTGGCAAGTAGTGAAAATTATAAAAACATTATTATTTAATTTAAAAATATAATTTGCTCTACTAGTTTTTCTCTAATACTGATGATTCTTCAGGAGCTTAATATTTAATTTTGTGAAAAACACTATTTGCAAAATTATATATTAGACTTTTAAAGAGGCATCAATATTATATATAAAAATAGTTGATCAAAATAAGGTTGTGAATAAAATAATTGCGTTTTTATAATTTTTGACCATTTTTCAGTCCTAAAAGATAAGTAATACAAGAAAGTCAGCTGTGAAGAATAAATATTACTTGTTTTTTGATCTGTTTATAGTTGGCACTTTAAGCAATTTTTTTCAGAAACCATTAATATGTATAAAACTATGTTTCTTGTGTTCACGTAGGCTTCGTCGGTCGTCAGATGTATTTACCATTTCATCTTCCGGGTTGGACCGAGTTCAGCCCTGAAGAAGCCATCACATGATGCGCAAAAGNTACAGGGGATGCGAACCCTCTCTGAATATTCCTCATTTCTTCTGTGTCTCCCGATGACTTTAACTCTTATTTTACTTCCTCCTCGCAGTCCCAGAGTTCTTCTCTTTCTATTTCCTTACCAAGCCGCTCTGATTTTAATCCAAACAATTTATTTTTCATTTCATCTTCCGGGTTGGACCGAGTCAAATTGTTCTTATTTGCCGAGCTTTCGCACATCATGTGATGGCTTCTTCAGGGCTGAAAAGAGAATGAAGATGAAATGGTAAATACTATGTTTCTTGTTACACCTTAATTTTTAGATCTGCTATACCAACAAGAATATACGTATCATATTTGGACACTGGGGCAATAATATTTGAACAATGAATAATTATGAAATTCCTCTGAGAAACACAAGACTAAAAGATTATTTAGTACAAGACGTGTGATTCTTGTATAGGAGTAGACAAGATTAAAAGGCAATTTGCTATAATAAGCTGGAAAATAACTTTAAAAAAATCTGTTAGATGAATTTAGTTGGGGTTCGGTCAAGGTAGATCCAAAAAAAATACAAATTAAAAAAAAGTGTATTTTTTAAAAAGATTATCTGCCAACGTTTCGGCTTACACTGTAAGCTATCTTCTGGGCTGTAGAAATACAATGTAATGAGAATACAATAATAATTGACAATAATATAATACAGAATCGTTATGATTTTAATTTTATTAGTGGTCTACCAGCATAGATTAATTAATGGCATGGGGGAGAGTAAAATCATGGTCTCTAAATATGGCAGTCAATTCCATTCTGATTATCATGATCGCTGACATGTAAAGATCTACTACCTACAGGAGCTCACGCAGATCATTGGAGATAAGATATATAAATTTACTCACTGTTCCTTATCTATTACTATTTTAAATGAGTAATCATGGTATTATCAGAAAAGATTGAGAAATGCATCTTATTAATTATCTTAATTGTATGATTCAGGAATTTAGGATAGTCCTAAATGCCAGAAAAACCCTGGCGTCTGTTCTAATTAGAAACTATTTTAAAATATGTTCTCCAATTTCTAAAATTTATATCAATTAAAGGGCAGATGATAGGAATCTTTCCAGAATATCTCCATTTCTATTCGAGAAAGCTGTAATTGACCTGGCAGGCAAGGTAGATTTTTAAAAAATTAAGGGGCGGTACCATCTTAGTTCAGGTCAATAGCGAAACTTAAGCTAAACTACTAAAAAAATAAAAACTTTCTTCTATAAACCTAATGTCAAGGCATAACTTTATGTTAAGTTGAATAGTAGTGAATGAATGGAATCATGATTCCTCTGATTGCTTTGTTAGAAGGGAAGAGCAACTGGGAAAACTGGAAAATCAAAATAAGGATGGAATTGAAAATGATACCTTGGGCAATAGAAATAATAGATGGAACATTCAAGTGTCCTACATAACTTATAAAATAGGAGTTCAAAATCAAGAGTAAACTAGGTGATTTTTATCTTGGGTTGGAGATAAACAGAACCAAAGAAGCTATCGAAATAAGCCAATCTTCTTACATTAGGATGCTTCTCAAAACATTTCAGATGGATGTGTGTTGACCTGTTAGCACTCCAATTCTAAAGGATGATTCAAACAATGGAAAATAAAACGGAAACATCAAAACAAAAACCCTTTAATATAGAGAAGCTGGTGGTTCGCTTATGTATTTGATGGTATGGTCAAGACCAGATATTGTATATTCAATCAGCATAGCTTCAAGAGTTCTTGACAATCCTTCCGATAGTAATATAGTATAGTATATAATGGTAAAAGGATTATTCTCCAATTAAAAAGGGACTTCAGACCTTGGAATACTGTATAGGAGAAACCATAGAAGGGGAATCCTTCAAAGTTACTCAGATGCAGAGCTTGGTTGTGGAAAATTAACTGGCAGGTCTCCTACTGGTATTACCTGTATGTATTTGAGCGGTGTCATTTCATGATGCAGTAAAAGACAGAGCTCAGTTTTCATCTCAACCACTGAAGAAGAGGTCATGGCTGCAAGTGAGGGGACAAGAAAGATGGTTTGGCTCTAAAGAGTTCTTCAGGTGTTGATTGACCTCATAGAAGGTACACCTTTTGTTGACAATAATGCTGCCATTAAATTATCAGAGGACCCTGCATGGCACAAATGTGCGAAACATATCCATTCGCCACTTCTTTGTTAGAGAAAAGGTTCAAGAAGGAGAAATATCCGGAGAGTGGATACCCAAAATCAGCTTGCTGGCACTTTAATGAAGCCTGTGCTAAGTCCAAGACTGAAAAAACTTAATCAATATATGGGACTATTTTAAACATTCTATTTATTACATTAAATTTATTAGTTTTAATAATTTTTCCAAGTTAATTATGAAGGAAAGTGTTGAAGTAAAACTTCATTTATTGTAAAAATCTATTCATATTATGTAACCTTGATATAACATTCCAATTACTGAATTTGTGATCTAATAACTGTTAGCCATGCGCTTCATGTTCAAGAAAACTTTAAATTAAATTATCAGTGAGTAATTTTTTTGAAATTACCTAAAGAGAAAACCTCTTTCTGAAAAGAACGCATAAATTTAGAAGATTTATAATGTTCTAACAAATTTTACAACCAATTTTATATTTACATGATCCGTTAACTGTAGGAGATGTAAATTGAGGATTAAAATTTCTCTAACAGCCATATATTTAAAGAAGGCGACTAGGGTGGCCATTTTTCCCAACACACTCAGTTGTAAATTTTTTAAATCTTATTTGCCAGAAATTCTCTTGTGACTGTTAATTTATTTTTGAATCATAGCTAACCTAACATAGTAAAATCATAATTACTGATTCAAAACTTAGATTAAACGTTGTGATAAATTAAGAAATATCGTTAATTACCCCCCTTATAACCCCCCTTGTGAATGTGTGTGCCAATTTGCTAATTTCATTAAGAAAAGTTTTATTAATTATTTTCCTCTATTTGTACCTAAAAAAATTCTAATATGCTTAATTTATTTTGTTTAAATTTCTACATTTTAATTAACGAAAAATATAATGAAAAGAAATAAATTTTAAAACTTGTAGAACAATAGAATGTTAAGAAATAATTAGCAGCTTTTTATTATTCATTTTTGGATTCATTGTGGCTCTTCACAAACCAATAAATTTGTAGGGATGTTATTATTTTAACTGTTAATGTTAATTGTAAGAGTTTATTTCTGAAAAAAATTGACTGAAAATATAAACCAATTACTAAATGCTTTGCTAAGTATTTCAAGATTCTTAAAAATAATTATATTTTGGTGGATACTGATGTTCTGAGCTGTGATTGGTCTCCTCCTGAAGCACCTCACTGATTCCTACTAAATTGCGGACACGTGTTGAGTTTAAAAAAAAATACGAAAAAAGGAGAAGGTTTTCATAAAATTTACAGACAAGAAATGATACTTATTTTATAAAGCACAAATATCGCAAAGAACTTTTTTTTTTTCCCTAGGTGAGTATGTTTGGCATACCGCTTGCTGGACCATATAGAATTTTAAGAAAGTTATTTTCATGGATTTGATTTTTGTGCAGGTGTTCGATACAGATGCAAATGTGGGGAAGCACTATGCGACTGGTAACCTAATCTAGTAACAAATAAGATAGGTAACTTAATTTTGTTTTATAAAATACTTCTGAGTGAATATTTTTTTTTTCAGTGCAAAGATTTTTGCTGCACAAAACTCTTGCGACACGAGTTCAAAAAACGCCTGAATTTTTCATTAGAAAAATTTTGGAGTGGGAGGTGCAGATGACTGTGGGACGAATTATGCGAGAGAAAAAGAATAAGGCTGGGCTCCATGATATAAATAACTGATAAATGTCAAAAAATGAATAACAGTTTTGGCGTTACCGTTTCACGTGATTATTCAAATTTACTTCCTGTTGGGCTTTTACTTTAATGGTTAATAACTCCATTTTAAAGAGAAAAGAATTATGTTTATTTTAGAGATCTTCGTTGAATTTCTGGTGACATTTTAAGAGAGATACATAGCCTTATTACCAGTTTTATAATTATTTTTTCTTTCTTATAAGCTATTTTCATCTCGAGTAGTAGTACTTTTCTCTTTTTTTTCTACTTTTTTTTTTTAGTAATATTATTATTACTATTAATTGAATTTTAATTTTATGTTCATCTACACCTTAAATTACATTTAAAAGAATGGATAACAGATTTAACCCTAGATAAATCCCAACAGTCAGGGCGTAATAACCATGATGTTGATAGCCCTATAACCTGATCCTAATCCTAATCCTTAAATTATATAACTTATTTAACATTTATTGAAAATTCCAATAAACTATTTCAATGTAAATATAATATATTGATGTACATTATGAAATTGAAGTCAAGACTAAGCCTGTTTTGTAGACATTCGGCAAGGCCCGCACATGTAGTTCTCACTGAATGAACTACAGTTCTTGTATTCATTCAATTGACGATTCCCTTCCGGGAACGCCTTCCAAGCACTCGCTCTGTGCCCGGGGAAAAGACGCCTCAATTTACATTTAAATTATTTGATGTTCCCACAAGAAAATGTAAGAGTAGAATTTCAATAGAATATTTCCCTGTAAAGACCTTTCAGGGCAAACCTCAAATTCATATTTCCTTGAACTGAATAGCTAAAATCGATTGTGTGACATTTTTGAAGCCCGAACTTAGTAATACAATACTTTATATGACATATGTTCCTTTTTCAGGTTACAATAGGATCAATTAAATTTTTAAATCTCAGTGTATAACTACAAAATTAAGTATTTAATGTTTCGAATCAAAATTGTTTCGTCGACTTAGCTTATTTTTTTAAAAGCATTTCTAAAATTTTTAATTTTTGAACACTATGCAATGGGGATCGCTTGGAATTTATGAATGTCACCAGAAAGCATAAGGCTCTAATTATGTCAAGGAGAGAACCAAACGTAGATTACATTTCTCCTAAAGGTTATTACTACATATTTGAGGTAATTTATCATACATTTTGAAATCAAAAGTAAATACTTTAGGTACTTTCGAAAAATTCTCAAATCTCATGGTAACTCAAATGTAAATTTATTGGTTTTAAAGAAGCTGGATCAAAATATTTAAATTTTCTTTGTATAAGTCCTATTTTTATTTTGAGAACAGTTTCTGCAATTCAATTAAATAATTACTTTCATTTTCATTTTGAATGCAGGGAAGTTTAAAGAGAAAAACCTTAGTTTATCTAGCGTCTATAATCTTATCTAGGTTGATTACGTCATTAAAATGTAGTTGAACACTTTTTTTTTTTTTTTTTAAAGTAAACGAAGGGAGATCCTCTTGACCCATAAGAAAATTTAATATATATTAAAATATATTGGAACCATGAAGGGTGATAGACAGATTCATGAAGGAATCATTGTTTCGGCTTAAGTAGGATCGACGAGGAAACTGAATTTTTTTTCATAATTTGCGCCTTATAATAGCAATGTGAATGGGCATGTTCCATTTACACCACCGAGACTAGCCAGATAACTTATTAAATTACCCGCACTCTATTGGGAGTCTAAACCTCCGAGAAAGAGGTCGTCTTATGCTGGAAGGAGCTAACATTGTCAGCTATTTATTAGACCATCGGAAACTAGGTGATCTGGGTTCGAGTCCCGGCTGAGACAGATTTTTATTCTATTCCCTTGCATTTATTGTATCAAATTAATGTGGGATTAAACACCACAACAAAAACAATTTTTATAAAAAGAAATAAAAGCAAAAAAAGAGAGTCTAACAAATAGCCTACATTGTTAGCTCCTTCGAGCATACGACTTACTCGGGGGTTTAGACTCGGGATAACGTGTGGGGAATAGAAGGAATTATCTAGCTAGCCTCGGTGGTGCAATGGTTAGCAAACTTGCTCTGCAAGCAGGTGATCCGGTTCGAGTCCCGTCGGAAACAGTAAGATTTTAAATTCTATTCCCTTACATTTATTGTTATTAATTAATGTGGGATTAAATACCACAACAAACACAATATTTATAAAGAGTTAATTAATTTAGTATGTCAAGATATGCAATAAGATCGTGCAGCAGTATATATGCAGGATCTTCTGATTTAAATACCACACGTACAAAGATTTTCGCGTAGAAAAACATCAGTCTTGCCTTCAAGGGTTAAATCTGTTATCCATTCTTTTAAATGTAATTTAAGGTGTAGATGTACATAAAATTAAAATTCAATTAATAGTAATAATAATATTACTAAAAAAAAAAGAAGAAAAAAAAAGAGAAAAGTATTACTACTTGAGATGAAAAAAGCTAATAAGAAAGAAAAAATAATTTTAAAACTGGTAATAAGGCTATGTATCTCTCTTAAAATGTCACCAGAAATTCAACGAAGATCTCTAAAATAAACATAATTTTGTTCTCTTTAAAATGGAGTTATTAACCAATAATGTAACAGCCCTACAGGAAGTAAATTTGGATAATCAGGAGAAACGGTAACGCCAAAACTGTTATTCATTTTTTGACATTATATTAGTTATCTATATCATGGAGCCCAGCCTGATTCTTTCAAAAATATTTATTATTTGAAATTAAATTTTCTTCCCATAATTCTTGCTGTGTTTGAATTATCTCAAGTTCAATTTTAAACGAATACATCACATCTATTTGATATTGATAATTAACTAGTCGTTATGAATTCATTTTGTCCTACTGATGAGGACTGATGAGCTTCTTGTTTAGGTAATTGAATGTTGAGTTGAACAGATGTCTTCCAAGGCATCTTGTCCTAAGCCCAAGGAGCCCTCGAAGAAAGTTGAAGGGAAAGATGAAGGGGAAGGATATTTGGACAGGGTGAAGAAGTACTTCTGCTATTCCAACCCTCTTAACCTGTTTGCTTCTGAGGAACAGATCAATGATTCAAAAATAATATCGTAAGTGATAAATCATTTGCTTGCATTACATTTAAATTTAGCAGTTGATTCCTTTGGACTATTTTTCTTACTTAGTTATATTAATTTATTTGTCTCACAACATATATACAAACAGGTACAACGTGTTACCATCAGCAGATTGTGTAAATATTAAAAAAAATAAAGACAATTTTTGAATTTTCCACGTAGACAAGTCGTAAGTATCTCTGAGCTTTTTATTACACACTTCACATATATACTGTTTTCGAAATATATAATTGAAATAAAAACTCAAAGATAGAGGGGGTTAAAATTGTTATCTTAACTTGTCTAAATCAACATAATTTATGTTTCAAATCATAAAATTTCAAGTTGGCTTAACACAATATCAGAAGAAAAGAAAATATTCAATGAAAAACATTATTATGTTAAGTCAAAATAGGAATCTTATAGTGAATTTTCAGTTGTTTGTACAACTTTTGATACGTTATATTAAAAATGCAAAGAATAACTAATAAATTATCAAGGTTAACACAAGAATACAATTATCTAAAAAAAAAAACTAGTCACACTTTGAAAAATCTGTTCATTAAAACTAAGAGAGTCAATAATAAAGTCGACAATGAAATTGTTTTGCTAGCAAATGATGAAATGGTTGATTTCTTATATCAAGTATTCTCTTCGAAATTATCAATTAAATCTTCCTTCAACTACAATGGTAAACTTTATTTACAAGATAGTTAAGACGGATTTCGTTGTCAAGACCAATATAAATATTGGTGCACTGTCAATAGTTATCCGTACGATCGGCAGGGTTGGGATTATAACTTAGTCACAGATACATCAACCAATTAACCAAGTATAAAGGTAGAAAACTTAGTCACAGATACATCAACAATGTAACCAAGTTTATACTTGGTAATTGAATGTTGAGTTGAACAGATGTCTTCCTTTATAGGTAGAAAACTTAGTCACAGATACATCAACAATGTAACCAAGTATACAGGTAGAAAACTTAGACACAGAGACACCAACAATGTAACCAACTATAAAGGTAGAAAACTTAGTCACAGATACATTAACAATGTAACCAAGTATAACAAAAACAAACAAAGGAGGTGACACTTTATTCCATAATCAGGCAGGATAAAAATTAATATAATATAAAACCAGTAATCTGTATGGTTTTAATTTTCTAAGAAAAAAGTATTTCTGTAGATGAAAATACAAAGCGCAGACATACTCTGATTTTGTGAAAAATGGCGTCGAGATATCGTCAAGCTTCCCTAGTTTGGATACATCGCTTCAAATGTTTTAAAACATCCGTCACACAGGACATAATATATGATGTCATATATGGATCATAATATATGATACAAGCCGGTGTTAGCAATGATCGTAAAAGGTGTGACCTCTATGGTTCCGCTTAGTCTGCCCGGGAAGGAAGAGTGCTGGAGCGCTGACCCATTGCAGCTACATTCCTAAATTTTTTCTTTTGAAGAGTGGTGAATACGCTTAACACTCATAAATTTAATTACACTTTTAAATATCTTATTTATTAGGCCTTTTCGTTAATATTATATATATATATTAATACATCTTACCTTCGCCAATTAAGACCAGCTGACATATGGAGGTTTGCTGGTTTCTGGTTTGCTTTTCTAACGCTTTCTAATGGTTGCCGGCAGTTTGGGCAAGGACAAGAAGAAAATAGAGAAATTGTCTGAGGCTGAGAAGGCCGCCTCAAAATGTCTTTACGAGTCCACACACGACCCCTTGACTGGAGAAGTGAAGCCCTTCTTTGCCAGACTCTCGACGCAGATACCCATCAAGGCCATCACACTTGGAGGCATGCTGGCCTACTATCAGTGAGTATTCCTTCTTATCTAAAGAATGTATTGAATTGATAGTATTAGTTATATGCTTAAATTGCAATTCATAACTGATTTAGTTTAGAAATGTACTAAATGTGGGTACAAGATAATATTAATATAATTTTCGCCTTGTTACGAATTTTGGAATTTTTTAAAGAATAATTAACGCAATTGGATAAAAATTTGAGCGGCGAAATAATATGAATTTTAAAGTAACTTTTGGGCTGCGAAATGCGTGTCTTAATATTTATTTCATGTAAGTTTAATTGATTTTCACATATGCAAAGAAAGAAAGATTAGTTTTTGAAAACCAATTTATCAGCTTATTACCCTTAATGTTTTCTTAAATTGTAGATGTAATAATATCTACCTTACTTTTTATCTATCAAATATATATCTCAATATGCTTCTCACATTATGATTTCTCTCAGATTTAGAAAAGGAAAGGGAAGTATTTAAATCGGGTAAAATTTTGATGTGCAGTTTTCAACTGGCCTTCACACTTAACAGCCCTTTGTAACCGAAAGCCACTGTTTAACCTGTTTCTGATGGGCGAATCTTAAACTGTAGCGCCATTATTGTTGAATTTATTTATTTATTATTTTTGGGCGTTGATATTCATTACAAATACTCAAAATCTGAAATCATGTGAGCAAATAATAACAACCGAGCTATAGAATAAAAAAAAACGTCCTTAACTAAACATTTTAACGCAACTACTGCTTTGTTTTTTAAAACTAAAACTGCCTAAAAAAATCCACAAGAATCTTTTTGGCGTCTTCTAAAGATTCAGGAAAATACATTCCATCTGAATAAAATTTCATATACTCTATACTATTATCTACATATAAACTTTTCGTATTAATAAATAAAAATTTGCCAGATTTATTGAAAAAAAAATGATTTTTTTGCATTTTATAATATGTATTAGGACTCAAATAATGAAGACATTTATTGTACCTATAAAAAAGTCTTGTACACTTGTAATAATTACCAATCCCAAAAGCATAAGTATTGGAAAATAACTTATTATCAAATCACAATGTTCAATGGTATACGCACTAAATGTCACACAGTTTCACAAATCGTAATGAATTTAGATATATTACCTGCAGTGGATTTTTCTAAAGGGAAAAATTACTGAATTACTTCAGGAAAAGACACATTTAAAATATTTTCGTCAATATGGGAGACAGATTATGTCTATAATAAAATAATAAGCTTTAGCTACATATTTATATTAACTTTAATGTTTGTACATTAGAATATGATTTTCACGATCAGTGAAATATTGAAATAGGGTCAGAGATGTTTCAAAGGAAAATGTACACAAGTTTAGGTATGTATATATATATATATATATATGATACAAAACAGGAACTAAATTTGGTATTTAATTCTTATTTCTCTATTTTTCGCTTTGATTTATTTATAATTGAAATAGGTTAATGGGTGAAGTTTAGAGAACAAGCGAATCGTTAAAAATCATTAAAATTTTTATATTGATGGGCTAGGGATAAAATTTGTTGAACAAGATAGCTAGAAAATTAAGAAATAGAAATTTTAAAATCGTTAATATATTAGTTTGTGTTTGTTGATAAAATAAAAAAGCATTAAATAATCTTCCATTTCTAAATCCACTCCTTTTGAGGTTAAATTTCTCCTATTTCTGAATTAATTAAATTTAAATTGGCCTAGTTACAATTAAGTTTATTTATTTGATATTTAACATAAAATTTAAATGACTTGTAATTTCAGAATAAATTTCCGGTCTTTTTTTTTTTTTTTGAAGACGTACGACTACTAGAGTTATTACTTAAGTAACTATTAGAGTTACATTATAAACAATCGGATTTTATAAGTATTATTTTTGTTTTGGTATATAATCCCACGTAAATTTAAACAATTTTTAGTGCAAGGGAACAGAATAAAAAATCTAACTGTCCCAGCCAGGACTCGAACCTGGATCTCCTGCTTTGCTCCTGGTTAGGACAGTTAGATTTTTTATTCTGTTCCCTTGCACTAAAAATTGTTAAAATAGGATTCAATATTTTTGAATTAGGAAGTGTGTCACAATTTGATTTCTAATGATTTTTTTTTTCAATTTTACCTTCTACGCCTATTAATCGGCTTCAAATCGAATTAAAGTTGGTTTTAGATTTACTTTGTTTTTATGTTGAATTTCGTTAGTCATTTATGAATACCTTAACTTTTTTTGAATGGGGAATTTATTACATCAATTGCTTTCTGGTCATTAATCATTGAAGTAACATTATTTTGAAATCATATAAATTTATCGCTTACAGAGTTATTTAAAATGAAATTTAAGACGGTTATCAAGTATTTCGTACATGTTATAAATGCACTTTTCTTATGAAGTTAACTTTAGTCCATTTCATATTTTTGGTATTTTACATGATTTTAATGTGGTATTGTATGTAATTCGTTTTTAGCAAAATTATAAAGCCATAATTAATTAGCTTGACTAATTCGTCATGACCAATCATTTGAACAATCAATGCTTGACCAAAATTTGAAGAAAGGGCATTTTGAAATTGGAAATTAATTTCGACCGTTATGGAGCTTAAGTAAGTTACGTTAAGTAACTATTTGGCGAACAAACTCTGCGCATAATTTACTTATCATTACTAATTCAATGGGGATTAAAATGTTTCGCTTTAGTGATTATCAATTTATTATTTAATGACTTAATGGTAGGATGTAAGGAAAATTGTTGCTAAATTAAATGTTTCCTTCTTTGAACATTAATTTTCATGGAAAATACTATGGAACTATTGATATCTCTACGTTCAGAAATGCTGTTACTTTGGAGTAGTTTTTTTTTTTTTTTCAGCTTTTGCCTCAGAAGAAAACTTCCAGAGGCAATTTGACAAAATTATTGCTCAAAATGAGACTGTAAATGTAATTTAAATATTTGTACTAAATGAATTTTAGTTGTTGCAGTATGTAGTTTAAATCAATATTATATGAATCTTGGAGGAAACATAATTTATTTCTTCGAATAATAATAATAATAATAATAGTAATGGGGTTGCTTGTGGATAGAGTTTTGGGAGAGAGAGAGAGAGAGAGACAGAGAGATGATCAGAGGGTTGAGACACATCGATGCAGTAAAAGAATGAAAAATTGAAATCTTAATGACATTTGTTTTGTTGTTTTTAAATGCAAAAGCTCACCACGAAGGAACTGCGTAATCCAATCAGATTTCCCATGTATCATTAATGATATATATATATATA
>KZ807886.1:265418-277962 GCA_000696205.2 Oncopeltus fasciatus | reverse complement strand
ATATATATATACAGTGTAATTCAAACCATTTAAAATATTCGAAATAAAACCAACACACCTATATATGTAATGTATATATTCAGTGAGTTATATACATTCTTTCATGTGATAATCTCATTTCAGCATTGTTGAAGCAATTTATCAGTGACTTTGAAAATTGTACTCTGTAACTTTTCATATATTTATAATGTTATTTACACTTCAAAGAACTGAAATATATTGCCACTTTGGCGTTCAGTTTTTTATTCATATGAAAATTATTAGTTTGAGGGCTTGATTTTAACATTAAAATAAATGCAGACTTTTTATGTTGCTCCGTGAATTTTATTGCTTTGTATATTCTGTTAATAACTTTTTCAACGAATCGGTTATGAAATTTCTCCATCATGTTAAACGAAAAACGCATAGCGACAGACAACCAACCATACTCCCTCTCGCTCGCTTGCTCACAGACACAAATACACACACACACACACACACACACTGACGTAGTAGTAGGGGTGGAATTACTCATTCTGTGACAGAATGCTTGATTCTAGGCCAGGAGAAACATTTTCATGGGAATTGCGGACAAAAAGAGGGACTTCTTTCAGATCTACAGGCATCTTTCAGATCTGAAAAGACATTACTTTCTGACCTAAATGCCGGCTTTATGCTTAGATGGAAAGGAGATTGCCCAAAACTTATGTATTCTTTTAGCTACTTCTAACAATGATGGAAAATATTATTTATACTGTTGACAATTTAAGATTTAGTGAATTATGAGGTAATGTGTCAATTGAGGTATTTGTTATGAACAATTTTTAGAAACTTTTGTTCGATCCACCAGATATTAACTGTTGATAAAATAAAGCTATTCACATTTGCACCTTAATGCAACTTTTGTAAAACTTCAATGGATATTCATCGAACATTTTTACCAAACTATTATTACCATATTTTTTTACTGAGGATTACAACATGTTTAAATGTATTAGAATAACTTAATATATAGCTGATATGATGATATCGTATTGATAAAAACCACTGGGAAAGGAGGAGGTATATCTCATTATTTAATTTAGTTGTAAAATGAAGGATGAATTTATACTGATAAGTAAAATACCAAAATATTCAACCATGAAAAAAATAGTTTTTAGGTAGTTTCAAGCTCAAATAATAATTTGAGTCTAGCATGATGGCATGGATACTCGTGTAGAGAGAGGATAACAGTACATATTTTTACTATGAAATTAGTACATAATTTTACATTCAAATATATGTGTGTGTTTGTGTGTGTGCCTGTGTGTCTGAGCGCGCTCGTCCTCAATATCCTTGAAAATATCATATATGGTACAAATATACAGTATTTTGAAAGGTATTGAGAATCATGGTCACACCGAATGAAAATTTCGGTCTAGATCTATTATGAGAATATATTTTCTCTTTTTCAAGGATAAAACGCACAGAAAATGTTTTAATCTGTAAAATACTTTATAACAATTATATTTTAATACATTCAATAAATTTAAATGTAAAATTTATAAATTCTATATATACTAGTATAATAATAAGTTGGAAATATTTATATTAAGAAATCTATGGTAAGATAAATATGTAAGATTCTAAAATATTATATATATTGTAATGGTGACACTAAATTTTTACAGTATACCAATCTAGTGTATTTTACTTTGTTTATTCTATTTCAACATCTGTATTAAAATTTGTGTAACCTATTCTGCTATTATTTTATGCTTTATTATATTATGAAAAGAAAGTGTGTAATTATATCATGTAATATATTTTTTATATAAGCATAATGAAATATAGTGGTCACTAATGTATACAAATCATGTATAATAAGAAAGTAAACGTGGTGAACTAAGTACCAGTTAACTTAGTTCATCTAGGTTGATTTATTTATTATGATTTAATTTATTTTTATTTAGTTGATTAACGTTATTAATTTGTAGTTATTTATTTTTTATATGTTCATTTTCATACTCCTAGTACTAACTTATTACATTATTTTTATATACTTAATATTTAATTTCTTATCATATACTAGTAATCGACCATAAGATGGCAAACGGTTATTAGACAAGCTTTTGTTGATTTTGTTATGAGTGGGGAAGCTCACTTGAGGCTTTACTAATTTTATTAGTAATTGATAAACCTTAACGAAATAAGCATTTGCATATAAAAATTAAATATCGATATAGCTAATGACAATAATTTCCCTCTGACTTTTTTATTTTTTTCAAATTGGATCATTAATATTTTTCTTTTATAATACTGAAAAGAAAATTCTTTATATTATGAAATTTGAAGTATAACTGAAAGTCTTTTAATTTAGTTTTAATAAAATGCACACAAGTGAGGCTTGGGAATCAAAGGAATTTATGGTAATAAGATAAATTATTTTCCCTAACTATAAATAAAATAATTAACAAGACAATAGTTAATGTTCTTATGATAAACTTTAGCTATAATACATTTTCTTTCATCAATTTATGATTTACCAGCTTCTACAAGGACGGTGTGACTGTCTACAAGGAAAAAGGAGGGCCGGTAGGTGTGTCAAAGACTGCTGGATACCATGCGACCATGGACGCATTATTGTCCAGTATTTTACAAGTTTCTCCAGCTCTTGGTAAAATTTAACTTTATATCTAAATTATGTCAAAGCAACAAATAACTTATTTATGTTTTTATAAGAACAAAATTAACAGAAATTTATGATTAGCACAGAAACCAATTAGTTTTAAAATATTTCATTTCTTCGTAATGTTATTTAGTATTCGTCAATAAAGAAAATAAAATAATAAACACTTTTTATCGTTTATATATAGAATTTATTTATTAATTCTTAGTTATGAATAATATAACTATCTATCTTAAATGAAATATTTTGGGATCAGTTATAAATAATTCCAATGTTGTTTTTTTTTAGGTGCACAGTTTTTTACATAGGTAATCATTAAATTTTTATAATTCAAAAACAGGATGATTTGCTAGTCTTACATAATATTGTAATGCCATTTACATTATGTTTTTAATCTTTTTGTAGTTCTATTAGAAACTAACAGCTTCTACCAAGACCCTCTCAGTTTTCTTGTTTTTTTTTTTTTTTTTAATGTTAGCCTCCCTTTCAAGCCCTTAGGGTCATTGGAGGGAGGGGCTATCTACAAGTTGCCAACCCATTCAAAACACCCATGGCTCAGGGCAAGCTTTTATTTATAAATAAAAGATTTACCTGTGCGGGATTAGAACCCTCAGCGTAAGGATTGCGAGACCCGTACGAATATCCTAGCGCCCCTCCGTCTGAGTTTCTGGTTAATCAAACTAATAAATCTTTAATTACAAGAAATTGTAATATAAACGTTTGCTTTCAAGTTTTGAAGCAGGATTACCTAAATTTCTAATTATAGATTTATTTGAATAATAATGTATTTTATATAGGATTAATTTTTGAATATCCTTACTTTAGTCTGCTTATTAAATTTTGCAGATCTTGTACGAGTAAAAATTCAGAGTGCATTAAAAAATGATGCTTTTCAAATGGGGAGTATAATTAGTAAGAATTCTTACTTCAAATTGAAAATATTAAGTAAAATATGTGAGTTTAGCATCAATTTAAAACTTCTTTGTTCCTGTTTGAATTGAGGTTGAATTTTAAGGAGCTATTGGATTGAATAGTGGAAATCCATTTTATTAGTATTCAAATTTACTTACTTTTTCGCGCAATCTGTGCTAAACATAAAATCCGGCCTAAATTTAAGATCCTGGTGAATTTAGTTTACGGTTTAAAGCCAAATCATCTTTCATTTTTCAGTAAATTTCTGTAAATGACTATATTTTAAAACTCTAATTAGCCCAGAATATAGCTGGAATTAACTCCCCTAACCTGGGGCTGGTGTTCAGTTGTAGGTCCACTATTCCTGAACTACCTTGAGCAAAAGAATAAATTTTGCAAGACCCCTTACCTGGAAGCAGTCTACGCGTTTAGTGTAACTTTACAGCTGCTTTACATCTTGTCTCCGTTCGTCCTGGCCAAGTACACCGAAAAAGCCTCCATCCCTACTCAGATTTTGGAAGAAAATATACAGGTAACGACATTTTTTACACACACTCTCTCCCCCTCTCTAATACAAAATTATATTTATTTATTTGAATGAATATTTGTAGTTGCTAAACATATAATATACAATTTTATTATAAATTTATAATATCAATATAAATATAAAATAGAAACCGAAGTATACTCCCTTACTTGTCGAAGGACTTCTTTAGCTTGCATCAAAGCTTCATTGTGTTGCTCGTATAAGTAAGAGCTGCAGAGCTAGGAAATCCAACATATGGTCTACAAGATATCCCCTTCCACTCATCTTTTCTTTCTTGTCCCCATTCTAGTGGTACCTGGGCCATTCTCTTCCACTACATTCTCCGCCAATGCCTATTCCTCTTCTCTCTGATTTTTTTTTTTACTACTGCCTCTTTATTAGTAAATAATTGGATGTACAATGTGCTATAAATAGCAGTCCGTGTGCTATGGTGGTGTGAGTGTAATTGGTACACCACCTGTAGCGACCCTTTTACCCGTAGAAAAAAGTTTTAGAAGAGAGAAGTCATCGCACTTCTCTCTGATTAAACTTCCGTTGCTCTTATCCTCTGACCCGTGACTTGATTCCGCATCATGTCTTACCTTGTTAGCTGGAAACATCTTCTCCAGTTATACGTTTCAGCTGCTCTCATTCAGGAATACAGCCTAAGATTCGTTATTGAAGTCTTTTAAACTAGACTTGGGAATATCTTACCTTTGTTTTCTTTAAATATTGTGCCATATTCCAGAGAAATGTGTGGAGCATCATGAGGGTGACGAAGGCCCACTCGTCAAAAAGCAGGCCACGAGTGCCTTTCTCAGGAGTTCCACGTTTTGCCCTATCCCTGCTCGAATTTATATCCCTTCTCAGCCATTTAATACCTCAAAGTTCTTACATACGCCCCTTTTACAATCATTTTGGTGTTTCCTACCCTTTAAATGCCGAAGTATATAGTAATTTTCTAGTATATAATTACTAAATTGAATTTATAAAAAGCTCAGGGGCTTTTCTGAATGTCTACAAAGCATTAAAACTTGTATGACAAAATGGATTCTGGCATATGCCTAAATTCAATGTTCCAAATTCCCTTAACTTAAATCTCAAATCTTTCAAATCAGTTTTGGTGATCTCTCGAAGATTATTCCAACAGATGCCTTGTAGAAGCGGGAGTCTTATAGGGAAGTATACTGTGCCCAATCCTGTTCATTCTTTACATTTTCATCAATTCAAGCACTCTCCTGGCCCTGTTGGCTGTTAAGAAAGCAACCCTCATCCCAAATCATTCTTCAGTGGTGCCAGATATGTTGTATAAACGGAAGATTAAAGTTAATGAATCCAAATCTGTTCAATGAATTTCAGCTAAAGAGACATTATCCCAGTAATGTTAAATTTAACAATATTGCTATATTACTATCAACAAGATTTTGTAACGTATAGGAAACGTTTTCTTACAGCAGCTTTGTCGAAATTTAAATTTAATAACTAGTAAATAAATAACAATAAATTTTACAATTAATATTAAGACTTAAATATAATTTGATGTCTAACTTGGAATAATATTTCTTTAAAATTAAGTTAATAACCGTAGAATTCGACTACTTTTAGAAGTCAACTAATAATTATTCTTGGTGAGTGTTAAGTTGTCTTATTGTAGTGGAGTTAAGTTGTCAATAAACTGTTGTTTAAGTCTTCCATTCGAACTGATTACCGTGAATAAAGGGATTTTAGTCAGTTAGGCTCCAACTAGCAACTTAAAGCTGCTTATACTGAAGCCCAGCTTTACAGGAACAGTAACTCTCAATTTTACTAAACACTTTTTATTTTATTTTTCTCCCATTCAACATTTAAAAAACAATATGTTATCTATAGGTTACTATTATAGTGTTTTAGCAGATTTTCCGAAGGCAATTCAAGCTATTCAAGATGTCAATGTGACGCGACTTTTAAAAAATTCGACAGTTCTTAGACGACGGTCAGTTAAATCTATAAGTATGGTCCATATAATATATATTAGTTGCATTGTTGAATATTGCCTTTTATTGACTATGCGTTTATCGACAAATATTATAGAATATAAACACTCTAGATAATTACACTTTTCAATTATGTGCTCTGAAACTTTTAACTTAAAATTAATAAGCGCTTATATTAATAATACATAATGCTTTAAGTCTCTTCTCACTTTTCAGTTCAGACATAAAAAAAATTAAGCAATGCTTCTTATAACAAAGCTCAAATTCTTATGGCATTTCGTATTATCTTTCTTAATAAGTGTTTTTCTTAAATATAGCANTAGAGGTGGGTAAATAATTTTTTTGCAAATTTTGGGGTTGTTCTCACAACAGGTTTTTGTAATTTTTTAAAAGTATTTCCTTCAATCCTATCAACTGATACCAAAAGTGTGGTCTCTAAAATTATACATACATTTGAGAGTGTGAGTGTTAGAACATGTTTTACACCTATGATTATATCAATCCTATTTTGTTTTGCAAACATTATAAACATATTTGTTATTTTGCTGATTATATAAGATTTTTAATGGACTTTTGATATCTCGTAGTTTATTAATTATGAATATGGCTATTGTTTAACCTAAAAGTTTGATTATTTTCAATGAAATGAAGGTGACTCACAGTAAGGCGTAGTTTTTATTTATTTTACAGACTGATATAAAAAATAATAAACCATTTATAATGCCTATTTTAGTTATTTGGTTTTCTACAATGTTTATCTCCAAATTCAACTGTATTTTGTACAACCAACTCTAAAAAGTCCACTTAACTGACTTAGTCTTGTCTATCAATTGAACAACTGACCATTTTTGAGACCATATTACACTAGTTGTGTAGCACCAATATAATTTTAAGTAGTTTTCAGTGTTTCAGGTAATCTCTTACTCTTATTGGTCCCATTTTGCCCAATTACTATATCAGCTTTTCTTTACGAATTTTAAAGAAAGTCAGAGGTATACTTTATATATAATTCCATACTTTATTTATATAAGTCTTAACTTACTCATAATTGTAATGCTTAATAAATTGTTTTAAAAAATAATTAAGTCATAAAGTCCATAGAAAATTCTCTCCTTGAGTTCCTCCAAATAACTTAAAAAGTAAGAACTTGTTTAAAATGTCTAAATGATTTCAGTTTCACATCAATAGTTTGAGGCGAAATGCGACAAAATAAAATAAACATTAAACCACTTTTTATGAACGGAGGAGCCAATACTGGAGTTCAGAGCACTATAATAAATTAGATCGAGAATTTAAAGCTTTTAATCATTTAAAAACCTAAGGAGGAAAAGGAAAATACTCTATAAAACTATGATTGACTCGGTCATTTATTAAAATAATTATATAGTCGTTATATACTGTTGTATATACCAAGCCACATAGGAATTACAATGACTAGAGCTGAACAAGTTATTTCTGAAAGACTGTTTTTAGTAAATAAGCAGGATACTGAAGTATGACTGAAGGCTGAAGTAAAACGTCTACGGAAGACACTAAAGTAAGTTGTAAGATAAGTTGAAATACATTTAAGTAGTACAATAAAGTTGAAGGATTTACATACACATATATAGTATGTAAATATGCAGTTTGCAGTTTATTATCTTACTTTAAGGGAGGAAAGTCTACATGAATCTTTATACTTCATTGTACTACTTAAACTTATCTTATAACTTACTTCAGTGTCTTCCTTAGTCGGTTTACTTCAGCCTTAAGTCATACTTCAGTATCCTGCTTATTTACTGATAACAGTCTTTCAGAAATAACTTGTTCAGCTCTAGAGAGAATAAAAAATAACTAATAGATATTAGTTATTTTTCAATTTCTATGTGGCTAAGTATCTAACAGAATGAAACGGAGAAAATAAGGGAGGACGCACTACCACCTACAAATTGTACAAGGTTGATGAAGTTGGACCCTTTGTCACCCAGGTTGGCCTCTGGGCTCCTTCGCTATCCTTGCCTTGCTACCTTCCCCCAACCGACCTTACAGTCTGGTTGTTGAGACCAACAATGACACCATAAATTGGCATACATAAAAAAGAAGAAAGTTCATTACATATATTCTTAAATAATATCTCTTTACTCTTTTTGAAATAATTACCTTTCCATATTTTTTTTATTTTTCAGAAATCAGCCAAAAATGAAAAGTTTTTATATTACTACAATAAGTTATAGAGAAAACCAGCTGCGTTCAGTGAAATAAAAAGGGTTATTATTAGAGATGCATTATAGAGAAGTTCTCGTGAGACAAATTGTAAAATAAAGGTTGAAATTAATAAGAGTTTGATGTCATTTTTTAGTAGCCTTTTAGTTCAGTTGTTGTGCAGGATTTTTCATATATATCATTACCATAAAGTAGTTATTTCAACAAATAACATAAGTAACACACAGCAATTTCCAAAAATGCCTTTTAGGCTATTTATCTGAAGGAAATACGTAGTTATTCATATTAACAAGTCACGGGGCTATTGAAGTTTTTTTGATCCTTATTTTAGGGTAATGGGTAGAGACGCTGTCTACAGATGAGAAACTAGATATGCCTTCTTTAATAATGAGAGGTTGCCCTGGTATGACTCGAACCAGCATCGCCATAATTACGGGTGACAATACATCCTCTCTGCTAGATAGGCGCCCCTATCTCAATCTTCAAATGCTCTTCTTGGCGTTCTATGAGCACCAAAAATACCGTCCAACGTAGGTAGAGCTTGCTGGCAAAGAGACTATTGTCACACATGAGAAGTTAAGTTTCCTAACTATATTTAGGTGACAAATGGGTTACCTTTCACTGAAAGTGTGATGCAAGGGGAAGCGGCTTGCCTGTGTCCTGTTTAATCTCGTGCTGAAGTAAACCTTCAGAGAAGCAGAACTACCGAGAATAATGGCATTGAACAGGTTGTGTAGTTGATGGTCTATCCAGGTGACATTGGTCGTTCCCGGTGATTACTATAGAGACATTCCTTGCTCTAGAAGCAGCCTTGCGACGTTTTAGCCTTGATATCAACCAAGGAATAACAGGATAGGTATATGATGTTCATGTAGGCTTCGACGGTCGTCAGATGTATTTACAGTTTCTTCTTCTGGGTTGGACCGTGTTAAGTTGTTGATATTTGCCGAGCTTTCGCACATCATGTGATGGCTTCTTCAGGGCTGAGTAGAGAATTCTCTTTTCAGCCCTGAAGAAGCCATCACATGATGTGCGAAAGCTCGGCAAATATCAACAACTTGACACGGTCCAACCTGGAAGAAGAAAAGGTAAATACAGGATATATGATGTCAGGCTAAGCCATTGAAGCAGCCAGCATTGAAGGCGTCATTTGAACAGGTGCCCGAATCCACTTACCTGTTCCCTCAGTGACTGCGGACAACCATTTTGAAGTGGACTTCAAGAGGAGGATATTTCCCGCTAATTGGTGCTGCTACGAGCTCAGGAAGCAGCTTTCCGGCAGCCAATCTAGCAGAAAAAGAAGATAATTCTATATAGGACCCCAATCAGGCCCATTCTCAGGTATGGCTCAGAGACGTGAACGACGAGGGAAGGGGACAAGGAATTGTTATTTAAAAGGAAAGTCCTAAGGCGAGTTCTTGGAGCTGGTCATGTTGCACGAATGGCGTAAGAAGCTGTTCCTATGGACATCCTCACCCAACAGTACGTACGATAGGAGAGTACCCCTAGGAAGGCCTAGGCCACTGTGGTTAGATTGCGTGGCCAGATGCGAAATCTCTTGGAATGAGGATGAGGATTTGGTCAGCCCAAAACAGGGACGTAGGGGGCTAGCCAAGACTCGTTTGTGAGTTGTGGAGCTACGCATATTATTGTATTTATAATTACATGTACTGGCATTTATTTGCCTCTTTTTCTGCCCCTTTGTCTCTCTTTCCAGTCCTCTTCTGCTTTTTGAATCAGAGGAAATCAGAGGCCTGAAAGTCTATGGCAGGGTAATCTGGGCTTGACATAATAATCGCAAAATCTAGTAATGAAACTGTAAATAAAACTAGGAATAAAACTGTATTCAGTGGTGGTAGTATTTCGTCTTAAATTAAATAATTCGTTTATAGGTATGTTCAACATTTTACATTAATCTTTTTAATCTAATAAAAAATTTAATGGAAAAGAAATTGTGAACAAAAAGTACATTCTTAAAGATATAGTTGAGTTCAATAATAAAAAATACAGACCAATATGGAGCATCTTACATATGGTATTCAGCAAATTGATACTCATAATTAATTGAAGTTTTCGTTAAAAAGTAAGTACTAAATGTAAGTTATTAACAGTTTTTTTAACTCTTCTAAAATTTAAAACTTGCAAATATTAAATGCATATACGCATATAAATGTATTATTATTCCTATTTATTTAAACATCTAGTGACTAAATTTAACAGGTTAAAAAATTTGACTCATTTATGCTAGATCTAAGAGGAATAATTTAGTTAATCTAGTTGCTTATTTAACAACAACAAGGTAGTAGTGTGGTTGACGCTCCACTGTAATGCAAATATGTTTTATATCTAACGTTACAGTTAAAATTGATGTTATTGTGACTTATTGTGTAGAAGAGGAGAGACTCTTAATGGAGAGAGAAGGGTTTATTGGGGAGAGGAAGGCAACATGTAAGATGAAACATCAGGCGGGACCTTGGGAGCTTGAAACGAAAGCGAAGGCTGTATACCTGTGTGAGTGAAAGAGGAGATGGCAGAACAGGAGAGAAAGAGACTATCTCCTGTGTGTAAAGCCTTTTAGTTTTTGATTGATTTCAACCCCCACCATCGTTCCGCTACCCCTACTATCCCCTCCACCCCTTTTTAGAGGAGGATGCGGGGGAAAATTCTCGTTCTAATATTCAAACAGACTCCCCTTCTCACTTCTCTGTGTCTCTCTCCCCCACGCTTTCCTTCACCCCCACTACTCCCTCTTGAGGGGTAGAAGGAGAGGGGAGGTTTCTCTTCCCTCTGTAATTTCACCTTAACTTTTGACATCTCATATTTTTGTGTTTTGCGTTTAGCGCGCCCCCTCTCTGAACTGATGACGCACTAGCACGAGTGGGATGAAGAAGGGAGTGGAAGGAGTGGGGGGGGAGAGTGTGCCACACACAGGATTTAGTAGGAAATCAATACTAGGAAATAGAGGCACACTCTCTTTCTCCAGAGGGAGAGAGGGAAAGTGATCAAGTGAGAGTGAAACGAAACGAGTAGGCCGGGGCGGGGGTGGGACTCGTGAGCGGAGTGGGGGTAGTTCACCCCTCTATCCCTCTCTATCTCTCTCTCCACTTTTATACCACACGCGCGGCCTCACTACCCCCTCCTCCTGGCGGCACGCGGGCACCGCCCTTACGTTTTTACATAATCTACGTTTGTCAGAGGGAGGATTTTTCCCTTTGTTCGCCACGTTCCTTACCCCGCCACCCTCTTATTCGCCCTCAAAACTGTGGTGAGTGGATCTCTTCTCCCGAGGCTCCAGAATTAAAATCGTACACATGCCACCCCAGAACATCTCTCTTTGGGAAGCATAATGCTCATAGTAGCTCAAATTACAGATAAAATTTCCTTGAACAGGCATTCCTGTGTCGAACGTTCACTTTACGCCAAGCCACAGATTTCAAAACATGAAGAAATTTTTGGGTCTTTTCCAGGCTTCATCTCTTGAATTTCATTCAGACAGGCATTGCTTTATAGTCAGACTCACCCTCAAATGAATATTTACTCGATCACAAGTAATGTATTAAGAAAAATGCTCGGTTTCGAGCTTGACATTAAAAGACTCACAGAAACATTAATCTCTGTCATTGTAAACGCCATGCGGACACTGTTTGACAAATCTTAGAAGTGATTAAAAACATTCCGTCACTTTATGAAGACTAGAATAATTTTCGTATTTGAAGCGGGAAAAAATAGACGGAATATAAATTTAATAATGGATAATAAACAGAACATTCTTAAATATCTTAAAGAATATATTTTACATTTTAAAAATTCATAATAATTGTACATCCTAGAACAAATTTCAATTCTTTCAACTTTGCATAAATTTTTCTAAGGTTGATTAAACACTCGTACAAATATTTCTGTCAATTATTAAGTAAATTTTCATGGCCCTAAACAATGTGGCATTTACTCCATGATACGTTGCACAATGTTGCTTATGGTAAGTAAATTCTATTGATTAGTTACTCAAATTTAGGTAAAAGTATTTGTATAAGCTTTAATTCGTTTTTCTCGTCTATGGGGTAACTTCCAATCTCCTCTTTAAATGTCCATTTTTCGGACATGGAGCGAGAGTTATAAACAAAACATATCATGCATAACAATCATCAAAAATGTTTAAAGGGGCGCCGGGATAGCTCAGGGGATCCGTACGGGTCTCGCAATCCTGACGCCGCGGGTTCAAATCCCGCCCAGGTCAATCTTTTATTTATAATATAGAAGCTTGTCCTGAGCCATGGGTGTTTA
>KZ807886.1:248569-264977 GCA_000696205.2 Oncopeltus fasciatus | reverse complement strand
TAGAGAGAGAGAGAGAGAGAGAGAGAGAGAGAGAGAGAGAGAGAGAGAGAGAGAGAGAACGAGGAACTAATTGTATCAGATACTGTTTGGGTGTTACAGGACTCGAATCGTGGTCATATGATCGATCCTTTGTTCTTTAACAGGCGAGAGAATATACTTTTAGCACCCTTTATTTAGAAATAATAAATTTACGAAATAAGTAAAAACTCAAGCAAAATACTCAAGCAATACTCATCGAGGGAAGAGTTTCCGCACTCGAATGTATGCTCATCAATATGTAGGGAATTAAACAGGAAGAAAAAAATTATTAAAATTATTACACTAATGAGATAAAAGAAAACATAATTCGGTTTTGCCCAGTACGTACACATCCAATCTTCTGACCTCCATCTCGCCGAGATTTATGTGGGAAGAGATGTACTGTGCTAACACCAATATTAGATCAAGATATTATTAACATACATAGATATTACGAATGATATTTATTTAATAATGTAATTTTAGGTGTTTTGTGGACATTATTTTATTTTTAAATATAGAAACCAAGTTCAGTACATAGTTTTTTTCAATTTATAATTATTCAAATTGTTAAATGAACAATTTCATTTTTAAATGTTTGAATATTTTTAGCTTAAATTAGGTGAGTTGGAAGGGGCTGTGGTTAGAATAAGACGAAAATTAAATTTATTGTTAATAACAACAACATAAAATGGTAACTTCAATTTTATTTGTAAGAAACGCATATAAAGATAGACATTTATTAATTAAATTTAAAGTGTTGTATCTGCCCTATTATTAATAAAATACAGAAAAAACCCTTAAATAAATTATTTTTGGGTTGAAATCAGATGGGGAAAAGAAGGGTGGGTTAAAAGGAGACCAAAATTTATAATCATAATATCTTTGTTTTTATTAGAGTTAAAAAATGTTTATAGAACATAATACGTTGAAAATCCAATTTAAGGAATTAGGGAAGACATTTATAAATATAACTATGTGGGTGGGTGCTTCTCTCTCAAAGTTTTTTTTATTTTTCTGCTTTCTTTGAACACGGGTTGGTAAATAAAAATGTTTAAATTCTCATTTTGAATTATATCTTCATTTTTACACTTATTATTTGGAATACTCTTTGTTTACCCCCATGTATGCCCTTATCTGTTAAATATCGGATATCATTTTACGTTACGCAGTTTGAATTTGTGCTTTGGATTCTGACCAACATTGTCCCTAATATGTTATGACTATGAATTTTTTATTTCCCCATTCACAACTCTAATAATATAAATGCAAAAGTTGCCTGTGGCTGGAATCATTATTCAACCCAAATAAATACATAAACTTTCTCTCTCTCCCAATTATAAAAAAAATCACACATGCGCACAGGCGAAACTGATGTGTGAAAGTACACTAGATAACAAATACACTTGTAAAAATAGCATTAGCATTAAACATTGGCAATTTTATTTAGGGAAATACAGAGGCTAAAATTAAAATATGATATTTGGAATTTTTCCAAGAATGCTTTACTTCCTTAAATAGAATCAGCTCTGAATGAAAAACAAATAAAATTAAGAATCAGTACCTTGTTTAATTTTTATTTGTACCCAGAGGGACATCGATCGTAATCATAATATTTATAAAAACAAAACAAGGCATAATTATCAAATAATATTCAGTTTATATTTTCCTCCAACTCCTGAGCCCTTTCAGAATCCAAGGCAGGAGAATGAAAATAAGATGAGAGGGCTCCGGTGATAGTATCCATGATGCTGAAAGCGGCTAGCAATCAGAGGAAAAATATATGCAGAGTGTGAAGTATAGGGTATTATTTGTCATCATTTTCCCTACAAGCATAAGTCATAGAAAACATAGACATGTTCAAATGGAGAGGTTTTTTGACCATTGATATTATTGTTAGATGTTATTTTTGTTGGGGCTCGGTCAAGGCAAATCCAAAAAAAAAAAAAAAAAGTTAAAAAAAATGTGAATTTTCTAAGACTATCTGCAACGTTTCGGCTTACATTGTTAGCCATCTTCTGGGATATCATGAAGCCGAGAAGGGACGTCTTGTCCCTAAGATCATATTTTCATGACTGTAGTGTTCATGACTGTTTCAGCCATGAAAATGTGATCTAAGGAACAGGACGTCCCCTCTCGCCTTCATTCCAGAAGATGGCTTACAATGTAAGCCGAAACGTTGGCAGATAATCTTTTAAAAAAATAAACATTGTTTAAAATTTGTATTTTTTTTTGGATCTACCTTGACCGAACCCCAACAAAAAAAAACATGTAATATGAAAGCATAGATATTTTTTCATCTGAGAAAGATAATAACATCCCGCCCCTACAGTTCTCGACCTTTATCTTCCCCCTTACAAATCCGCTGCATTTAGTCGTTCCTTCCTCATCAGATCCTCCAGGCTCTGGAACTCGATCCCTCTCTCACTCTTCCTCGCTCGCAATCCCAACTATTTCAACATCCCTTCTCTGTACAATTAGGTATCAGGAACTGTTGAACAGTATCTTGTTTAATTTTTATTTTTATCATGATTAATTGTTATTATATTAGTTTTTAGTTCTATTGTTTTTTTATGTGTACCACTCATTTTATTTATGTGCCTCTATTTTTTTCAATTAAATTTCTTAGTTTTTTATTTTATTTTATTACTTATTTCTTCTATTTCTGTACTTGTAAATACTGTCCTAGTTCTGTTCAAAATATTTTATATTATTAACCTACTGTTTATTTGTATTTTTTATTTTTATTGGTGCAACTAGGTCAGAATCAGCTCTACTGTCCGCTTCGACCTCTTTATTCTAGCGGACTTAGGCCCAGAAAATTTTTTTTTTTCTTTTTTTTCTTTCTTTCTTCTCTTTATAATTTAAAAATCTGAAAATCCCCCTCACTCGATGTGACAGATACGCGAAGTTAGTGTATCTCTCTTCTCCAGGTGGCTGTACCCGAGGTAAGCGTCCTGTTGCCGGCTCAAGCTGATACCGCCCACCGGGACTGCGGTCTCTCGGCGAGTCGGCCTCGGATCCCCGACCGGCCGATATTAAGTTCGGTATGAAACCGTAGGAAGCTCTCTTCTCGCCGGGCGGCCCCACAGTGGCCCGGGTCAAAGCTGGAATTAATTGAAGTTGCGGTGTTTGAAGTCCCCTGCTTGAGAGAGATCTCCGAGCCGCCGTTATGTTCCCCACAGTCCTGTCACTAGAATTACAGCGCCGAAATGTGATCGGCCCCCCTCTGGCACTCGGCGTAGTTATGCAGTTTTGACGCTGATAGGACTTAGCTCTACAAAACAGTACATTCTCTCAGCACCAAGACAAATAAACAGAAGAAACGGGAAGCTGTTAACGTCATTAATACATATTCCAACGATTCAATACCTTTTCATATTTTTTTTATGAGTCCCCATATCATGCATTTCACTCCCCACCCCCTCCAATGGCATATATACATGGGGATCCTAAATGCATTAATGAATCGAGATTTAATGACGCTTCAAAAAGCACAAATAACTGTAGCTCTCTTGAACAATTATAATTTATTTTAGTTGAAATGTGTCGAGTAAAAAAAAATGTTTTCCAATAAAAGAAAAAGATCCATTCAATTTTATTAAATTATTTTTAGCATTTCACATTTTTCTAGTTCTGCATTAATCACAATTAGAGGAAAAAATTAATTGAAAATACTTTTAAAAAATAAAGGCATTCTCAATAAATTTTAAGAAAGATGGATGATTTATTTGTCTTCCCATTGTATATAATTTCTATAAATAGTTATTGTAACAGTTATTTATAAGAAGAAATGCAGATGAACTGGTAAATGTAAATATGCGTCAATCTTACTGAATGCGAATATTTATTGAGTAGTATTATGCTTTCGTCTAATGAGATCTGCGCAGAATATATGCACTGTATAAAATATAGTAGGCTTAAGTTTTTAATTTTCAAAAATTTGTGTATTATTGTATTTGTTTTCGTTCTTAAATGTAAAACGTGTACAGAGGGGGAAATGAAACAAGTAGAGTTGGGTGGGCATCTTCTTCACTTAATACAGAAACCGAATTAGATTTTTCACTTATTCCTGCAAAGAGTAGGTTAGGTACACTGATGAGTGAAATCAGACGAGTGAAACGTTGAGTTTAGAGTAAATTGCGAAATTGTCAAAAACTACCTCATTATTAGTGGTCCCTCGAGCGCAAAGAGCCCAGGGGATTTTTGTGATATTTCTTAGACATTCGATTGAGTCTGGCACGGTGGTCTTTTGTTGTCCCTAATGGATACTTCTGAATAATACTTACTCTAATCCTTGAGACCTACTTACCAAACTGCGTTTTTAGGATACTACAAGGAGTGAATCGCCTTGTGGAAGCGGGAGTTTGACAAGGCAGTGTGCCTTTGCCTATTCTATTCAAACTATACACTGCAGTTAGCTCTACCCAGCCAAGTACTCTCCCAGCTCTATTTGCAAAGGGCAAGACTATCCAATCTCTCCACCCGCATCTTAAAATTACTTCCAAAAACATAAAAGCACAAATATCCAGGAACAGTGAGGTAAATGGATAATTAAAATATACATAAATACAAAAATATTCAACAGCATGTTCATAACACATACACATTCCGTTTGTTATCTTGGGTTCCATTTTGACTTACGGCTCACATGTGGTAAGCGTACTGAAATTAAAAGCCAAGAACTTAAGCGACGACAAGTAACCTATTTAGACAAATGAATAGGTACTTAAACTTACAATAGGTAACTAATGCTGCATATTGCAGCGACCGAGATAGACGAATGGTACACTACTGTAGGGTTCAGAACCAAGCTTTCCAATATCCAATCCTTTCAGTCCAAAAATACCCAGCATAATCGCGATTGCTCCCATTATTATATATGTAGCAATTAATTTTGTCTTGACTTTAACAAAAACCAGCTGAATTGAGCTTAGAATAACGAATGACACATAAACAAAGCGAATACCAATCTTTCATTGAGTATTACTGCTATCATCTTACGAACTGCAAAAAACAAAGAGATTAAAAAATATTTACACAAAAGTGGTCTGGTAGAGATAGCTCTCAACCTTCGTAGATCGACTTTTAAACATTTTTTTAATTAACTTTTTTAATTAAAATGAGTAAACTATAAAATTCGGAATATTTAATATTGCACGTATTACGTTCTACAAACTTTTATTATAATAAAGATAAAGAAAGATATTTTATTATTGATAAAGATAATATGACTTCTTAACTGACCACTCTCTTTCTCCCTTGTCTAAATTCATCTCAATAGTTATGAGTTTAGCTTAGAATCTCAACATTAACGAACACTCTCACTGGTTTTTCTTTTATATATATTTTTTTAATGGGTTATCGTGGTTTTTTTTTCATAAATTCTTAAATATCATAGTCAATAAGCATATTTTATTAAAATCTTCAATATTAAAAAATTATAATTAACATCCATTTTATTATAGTCAGAACAGTCCTCTATTCTATAAGCTAAAACCTCCTAAGAAAACATAGTCAGATGATAGCTCAGATATTATGTTCTACGACCATATGAACGGAATTTCTACAACGGCTTAGTAGAGAGGATTTGGTTTTAAAATTGTAGTACATCGATTTCTAACCAGTAACCGCCGATTGACTATTGACTGATCCGTATAAGCTAAGCTACTGTATAAGCTACAATTTGCAGCAACATTTCCTTGTTAAAGAATAAGGCCCAGAAATCACATTGCATAGCTTCCAACAACGGCGCAGTGTATACTGAAATCAGTTTCACTATTTTAATAAAACCAGCCGACATAGCCTTCCTAGCGGGTTACGTTCGCACCAAGGAGGTAAGAACTATAAGAACCCTTTGCCATAGCTAGGAGATACTTCAACCTACGAAGTCAACAGTTGTGACGTCATAGATTTGACGGCCATAGCCCTTTCCCGTTCTGTTCTGTTTTCTTATTAAAGAAAAATACATTAATGTATTTATTCTCTTTATTAACATTAATTAACATTAACATTATTATTGGTTAATAGTTTTTATTTATTTATTAAAATAAAGTCTATTTTATTTGTGAATTATTTAATTAATAATGATATTGAATTGTTTAAAAAATTAAAGTTGCACTAAATTTGTATGGATCTCATGGTGTAGCGTATGATAAGAAAATTTTTAGGGTCATCTGGCTAGCCTAGGGGACTGTTTAATTTTTATATTTTAAAATCTTATTAATATTTTAACAATAATGAAAAGATAATTTTTTTTATTTGAACTACTTCAATATTAACTTGATTTATTGGAACCCTCTAACTAACCCACCAATATATACATATTATATATATGTACATATTATTTTTGTGTTATAAATTCATCTCCAAAAAAACATAATATTCTTGAAGTACATGTTAAGTGGAATGGGTCATGTGTAGGATCAATGTAAAATTTAAAATCTAAATGACTCTATCTTTCTTTCATTCATTATATATGTATATATATATTTGAATTTGCTTAAGTGTTTCTGATTATAATTTATATTCACTAATGTGGAGAGTTGTGGAGTTTTACGATGAAACATGAATGATTTACAAAGCAACTGTTTTCCTCGTTGGTCGACCCAGGTCGATGTGAAATGGGTTTGAAAATGAAGGTCAGTAAGAAAAGTATTGAACGTGGAAAATAAATTAAAACCTGATATTAATATAAAATATGACATGCTATAAAATGTATTACTTCAAAATAAATTTTAATATTATTTATGATTGCAGTTATATTTATAAATATATCAATGGTTGAATATATTATAATTTTTCATTTATTTTAATGGGAAAATATCTACTCGCCTATATAGGAGCTACAGCTGATCTTGCTATTTAGTTAACCTTAAGTCTAACCAATATAATAGAAATATTCTCACATTAATATTCATGGTGTGAACATTACTAATTTTAAACAATTAATGAGAGGGAATAGATTACAAACTCTAACTGTCTCGGCTAGGACTCGAACCTGGGGATCTTCTGCTATCCGGGACGGCGTGCTAGAAAATTGCACAAGCGAGACTAGATAACTTATTAAATTCCCCACACTCCTACCGGGAGTCTAAACCTCTGAGAAAGACGAATATATCGTCTTATGCTGGAAGGAGCTGACATTGTCAAGCTATTTATCAGTCTCTCGTTGTTTTGCTTTTATTTATTTTTATAAATATTATTTTTCTAGTGGTATTTATTCTATTCCCGTGCATTTATTGTTCAAAATTAATGTGGAATTAAATACCACAACTAAAATGATAGTTGCTAATTGTATTTTAAATACGTAAATGTGTGAAACATATATATAAAAGAAGCCGAGTGTATAAGACCAAAAAAAAAAAATTAGCTTTATCATGTGTGTGGAGGATTTGGGTGTGTGAAGCGGGAGTTAGGGGTAGAAGTGGTGTTGGCTGGTGGGGGCGAGAGCAACAAGTCGTATCGCCAACACGATCAACACTGCCTCTCCAGGACCAAATTAGTTTACATCCCCGCAAGATAAGGTCCGGCTGGAAGGCACAGTGATTTGTCTTTTCCGAGCACGCTAGCCGGAAGCCGAGAGCCGAAAAACTTCCCTTAATGCAACCTCTCAAACAATCATTGCTTTTTCTTTCTTTTCGCTGGCCTAGATATAAGCTTCTGGAAATAACCAACTTAAGTATGTGTTTGATAGGAGTATGCAAGGCTGGCGTGAAGCATACTTAGGTAAAAAGCACCCTATTTCCTAAGCTCTTTTCTAAATATGCTAATATAGGCTGCAAAACCGGATATACTCAGTTTCGCTAACCTAAAACTTAGGATATATCGAAGATGCAAACTTAAAACTGTGCTCATCATAAATAAGACCACAAAAATTTTTAATTAAACAAGCGTTAAGTTACAGTGGTCTAAAGACCTAAATTCTCCTCTTTATGCCTTGTTTAAATTTCCTTTTTTATTTGTTTAACATTCTTTTTAATCACTAAGGATCATGCTGTGAGGGACTATTTATAGGTGGTAACTCTATTATAAACATCCATGGCTCTGTAGAAGCTTTTATATGTGCTTTTTGTCAATAACAACTCGCCCACAAAACACATATTTTACACATTTTTTCTTGAGTCCAGTAACAACGTAAATATTATTCTTATATATTGTGATCTTATTTTAAACCCTTCCTTTTCCTCGTCCGATTCACTTAAAAAGAAATCCTCTGTAGTGTTTGCAATGTGTTGCATTTTAGAAACTAAATATTCTCTAAATATTCTTTTAGAGAATATTTAGTTTCTAAATTATAAAAATGGCCTACCCTACATTAGAATTTTTAGCTTCGAAATTTAACACCTATTTTTATGTGAATAAACATACACATTTTTTTTCACGCTTATCTTCCCATATATCTTATTTAATAAAGAACTAATTGTAGATTTAGTTAACAAATAGTTAATAACTATTTAAATTAGTTCACTAATAATTGTCTATATCTTCACTATTAGTAGTGTTATAAATATATTTTATAAATGATTTTTTATAACATTTAAGTGATACATCCTTTTTGGAAAAAAAAAACTCATAATAAAGAAGATATTTGAGAAGATTGAACTAGAGCCTTACCTAAAAGTTGCTAAAGGGAAAATAAATATTTATTTCCTTTAATTTATTTTTTGCCTTTCAAGATCATGTTCGTCATTTACTATTTAATCCATTTTGAAAAAAATAAAATAAAAATTTATTAGTTTCCCTACTCCTGCTAACAGATTTCATCTAAAAGTTTTATTTTAGTTTACATTGGGACATTCGTTCGGGAAGTGATTGGGATATGTTTTATTTTTTAAGTGGAATGGACCCATAAGTTATCAAATGACTTTTTCAATCTATATTTGAATCAAGATTAAAATTTAATGTATTAATGTATTTAGAAAACATGAAAAAAAATTTTTTTTTGTCTTACTCGAATAAAGTTAAACCTATTTTGTTGATTTTAAGCCGGTTTAAGCAAACATTTGTATTTAGATATTGTGTTACCAACAGTATAAGCTTGAGCCCACTGCTGTAAAGGAATTTGATGGTGTAATACAATTACAGACTATTGTAACTACTCATCTGAAATGTATGTTAATCGTGGAATTTGATTAGTTAGCACAAATGATCATCTTTTTCTTCTCATCAAGCGAAGCTCTTCAATTGTAGTCCAATGTTTTGAGTAAATAGTTCTGCTAATTTTTAAGAGTTACAAAATGCAACGAAATCTGTCACCTTAATTATTGAACGCGAACAGATTTGCCTTCGGTTATAAACTAAATCAAGATAAGTGTTTAGCTCGTTGGAAAATATTTAATTATTAAATATCTAAACTTTCTCTGTGGTGAAATTTTTAAAACAACTGTAACAATATATATATAGTCTTTTATTGGGTAATTTATGGTAAATATATTAAGGGTATTTTTAGGGCGTAGTAACCTAGAGGTTGATTGCCCTCCATTATGATCTACTACTATTACTACTATATACGTGAATGTTATTTATTCTTGTGCAAGAACGGAAACTTTTTCACAGGGTTTTTTCCATGTCTCATGTCCAGACCAACAATGTCGTATAAAATCAAACACAGGTGACAGAATGTTATGCTCAAGGCAATACGAGGTTTCACAGCCGACACGATTCCCTTACGGAGGGGAAATCGTCTCCAAGCAATCTCTCTGCCTGGAAACACTTTTAGGGGTTGAAGAATTTTATCTCCGGGGGTTGTTGGTTTTATTTCCAGGGCTCGCTTCTTACAGTAATTACTTTCGGTTTTACGATCGCCCCTCCCCTTTGGCGCATCTTTCGTCCTCATGACGGCCTCCCTGGATTCTATTATCCAGAGAAGTCATTTCGGTTTTAGGGATTCCTAAGCTTGGAATATTAAATTTTATAGTTCAATTTTCACTAAAAACTCAGTTCAGGGAGAAGGGGGAGGGGGAAGCAATTCTCTCACTACAACATTGCTCAACTGTCAAAATGTTGGTTTATTTCTCTAGATCCCCTCTCTTTAAGGAAATATTTTCTGCCTATAAACTTTATACTGAAAGAAGAAAGATTATTTAAAATAATACAATATTCCATGCTCTATGGTGCTTTTCATAAAATTTACAATTCATACGTAAAATATTTGATAATAATCATTCAAAAGGTGTTTAGATAACCTAATAATATTATTTTACTCTGAGATGTTCTCGTAACGAAGACAAAACAGAGAACACTAAGACGTATACTTTAGAGGGTGCATAACACAGTAACAACTTATGTTATGTAAGTTTAGAAATAGTAAGACTATTTTAATTTAGTTTTCAATTTCTATCCTCTTTTCATTTATTTATAAAGACTAATATCAATTGATTATTTTAAAAGTTACTCTATAACCTTAATTTATCTTTAATGACTTAAAACTAAGTATAATTATCCAAAATAACAACAAAAACCCGTAATATTTGTTATAAAATATGTATTAATTATTTAGTGACAAAATTTTGTTAAATATTAGTTAACGGAATGTTCCATGCCTCATGTATTTAGAAATAAAGCTTAAGAACTAAATCTTACAACTATATTCTGTCTCCCTTTAAGTTACTTTAATCATAAGAAATGATAATATAAACAATAAATAAATAAATATAAAGCAATAAGGAATTTATGCAATAGTCTATAACTTTGCAATAGTATAATTTTTGAAGCACTACTTTAAAGTTGATTTAAAGTACCAATAATATTTTTGTAAATAATATTAACATTTACCAAACGTTTCAGGTCTATTCTTAGATATTATTTTAAATATGCTTTATATAATGTAGATAAAAATTGTTCTTTTAATTCATTTTATAATAACAAATCTTAGTAATTGAAAATATTTAAAAACAAATAAGAGTCAAATAACTTCTTTGACCATACTTATGAACACACACTATAGATGTATGTGTTGTGGTTAACGTGTAAAGAATGTGGGTTCAAATCCCGATATTTCTCAGGTATATTTCCCTCATCACGGTACATGTATGTGAACGAGCAACTACATCATCACTGTCTACCAGGAGAGTAAAGCTCTGTTCTGAAGACACAGATGATTTATCTTTGTCCTGATGAAGAAAAATGTTCAGCTCCACCAAATAGATATTATCCCTGGGTCTACGAGTAAAAAGTAATTTAAGTTTTGATAATAAGACCGATCATTCTACTCTTGGGGGAACTCCGGTTTATTCATAAAAGAATGCGAGTGAGCATAAGAATGTTGAACCTTTAGTATGTTTGTAAATACAGTTAGTTATAGTTATTTAGTTATATTTAATTCATTAATGCCTATGTTCGTTAGTTATACCTATGTTAGTTATTTAGTTATACCTATGTTTAGTTATAGTCATATGGTTATACTTATGTTTAGATAGTTAGTTTGTTATACCTATGGTTAGTTATTTAGTTATACCTATGTTTAGTTATAGTTATATAGTTATACCTATGTTTAGTTAGTTAGTTTGTTATACCTATGGTTAGTTATTTCCTTATAGTTAGTTTACACCTATGGTTAGCTGTTTAAATAATAAAAAATATAAACTTTAGCTCATTGCTTTGATAATAAAAATTCTTCTATACAGTAAAAGTGTTGGTTCTTCCTAAATTATAATATCTTGACTGAACAAGTAGATTTATATTGCAAATTTTATAGTGCTGTAATCTCCTTGATACTATTTTAATATTCAATATTATTGGAAGCTATTTTTATTCATCAGTAATTTATTTATAAAATTTGAAGATTAAAGGGGGAAAAAATCTGTATGGTACAATGAAATTCTTACAGTTTATTAAACAGATTCGATCATAGGTTGTATTTCCATGATTATGTATGTAATGTATTTCCATAGAATATAAGACAAAGACAGAGACATATTGCTAATTAGGGAAAGTAAGTGTTGTGAGAACCAGACTTCTACGGTAAGGGGACGATTGAAGGATACCAGATGCTTCCTTTGTCTAAAAATGGAAGCTGGAATATTGAGAAATCCTGATGAGAATCTCCTAGGCCCTCCTCTAGCTCTACGAAGTTGTAAAAGCAGCTCGCCAGCAGCACCCCGAGTCTGTGATAAGTAGTGTTACTCAGTGGCAGATTCCCTGTCAGATCGCGTGTCTAAGAGAGTCGGGTTGGTCGTAGCCATTTCAGTGCCGGTAACTGTGAAGTGATAAGGGACAGAACTTAACAAGTTATCTTGAGGCCTCTTTGTAAATAAGCAAATTGAATTATTTGTATATGTTTTATTTATTAGAGTAAGTAATTTATTTTTTATTTGTTTGTTATTAAGGGCAGTAGATTCGATTGTTGTCTGTAATTTGTTGAGGTAATTATTTGTTATTATAAATTAACTTATATTTAGCTTTGTTCCTAAATTAATATTGACCCGTAGCCCGCAAGAGTATTTTTGTTTATAATAGGAGTCAAAGAAGCCTAAGTATGAAAGAAATGCAAAGGGACTTGAACCCAGATCTCCTACTTTCAACTTACTTTGGTAAAAACCCGGGTTCGAGTCCCAGCCGAGGTAGTAAGATGTTTTTTCTGACTCCCTTTGCATTTATATATATAAAATTTAACGTGGGATTACATACCACAGTTAATATCATTATTTTAATAAGTATGTAAGGAGGGGTTGTTAAAAACAATGAAAAAAATAGGCAAGTTCCCTATGCCCATATGTGCCCTCTGCCTTAAAATATTGAGCTCATATATGTATGTAATATGGAGGTAAACTGATGGAAGTTGGGAAGCCAAGTGAAAAGGACTCGGACTGCTGTAAAAAGGCATCTTTCACAGTTTCAGGAGCATCGTCCTTTGATATATTTAAGAAATGATTATTACAAGGGTGGTGAAGTTGGGTGAAATGCGTCAGTACAGAGGGTCATGGCAGCGGTCGACCGAGCACCTCCCCGAGTACGCCAAGAGTGTTGCAGCGGGCACACACAGTCCCTCCCTATATTTAGGCGGGCTGGAAGGCGCCCTCTGTCGAGCGGGTCGAGCGGATAACCCAGTATCGGTATCTGGTCATTTAGGGAGAATATATACAACCCCCGCCCCACCCCCTTGTGTACACTTTTCCAGCAGAATTTCCCCCTTAAGAAGTCGGCTAGCCGGCTGTGAAACCAGATGCAGCCGAGAGAGTGGAAGACTGAGAGAGTTGCAGGACACCCCTTAGGCTAATGTGATTACGGGTCAGGTCAACCTGCCCCAGCTTGTCCAAGCTATTTCTAGAGGGAGATATCCCGCCTTACGAGCCAGCTTCCCTCCAAACTTTTAGGAAAATTCAACTTTATAACACCATATTGAAGAGGAAACTTATTCCTATTCACTGGAAATTAAGAACAACTCAAAAAAGTTCTGATTTCTCCATCAGATGATAAGAACTCGCTCTAGATGTTCGCGTTGGCTTCCACGGTCTCCAGGAATAATTAAAAAGGTTATTTCCACTACCAATGAATATAGAACTATCATACCTTCTATTATCCGTCTTCATTGGTTTCTGCAAACCATCTTCGGCCAACAGAATAGGATAATAGCAGGTATGATAGGTCTTCAGGAATATTCATGAATACTTCTTCCGGGCTTAGTCATGTACAAAAGCCTGAAAGAGGTATTCATGAATATAGACAGTGGAAGACTACCTGAATATCTTCTCTGAAATCTTAAAATCTTTCTTATTATTAATGTCACGAAAAAACATATAGAACAAATTTGGTGCAAAGAGTAATATCATAAAGTTCTGGGACAGGACGTCCTCTCTCGTCTTTTTGATAGGCAGCCCTGAAGATGGCTTACAATTTAAGCCGAAACTTTGGCAGATAATCTTTAAAAAATACACTTTTTTTTAATTTATATTTTTTTGGATCTACCTTGACCGAACCCCAACTAAAATCATCTAATATTAATATCATAACTTTTATAATATATAACTTTTTTTTTAAATAACGAGTAAAAACGCACATTATGAACAATATTCAAGAGTGGAAATGTGAACTTAGGGACAGGACGTCCTCTCTCATCTACATGATAGCCCTAAAGATGGCTTGCAATGTAAGCCGAAACGTTGGCAGATAATCCTTTATTAAAAAATACATTTTTTAAATTTGTGTTTTTGGATCTACCTTGACCGAACCCCAACTAAAATCGTCTCAGAATATGTCAAGAGTGTAATTTCGAAAGTTGGGCGGTGAAACTAATTTTTCAAACTTAGAAACCAAATTTTTTACTTTGGCAATTAATTCTAATACCTTAAAATTATTTATTTAATAAGGAGGGTTTATAATTTAAAAATGTAAACAAAAATTTATAATTGTAATACATAGGAAAAACTCTATCTCTCTACTATAGCCAACATTAGTGTACATACATTTAACACGAAGTATTCTATACCGGCTTTTAGATATTATTTCGTTATTTAATATTATGATTTCCCATATTTTATGAAACATAGAAAATGTTTGCATATTGCAGAGGTGCTGGATCATGGACTTTTATATGGTTCCTTCATTAAAAACGTGATTTGCATTATTTGACTCCGAGTAATGACATGAATGATTAACGCACTAGAGATGAGGTTTGCTCAAATCAGTTGCAAAGATTTAAAAAAAAAAAATTATTATTATTTCATAACTTCTGAATTCACTGTACAGAAGGAATTAGTGAAAGCTTTACAATGAGAATACTGTATTACTTGCTCAGTGCTACTCAGCTGATAACCATTACGATACGTCTGCTCCTATTGGATGATGTGTATTAAATGTAATAATGTCAGGAGTGGGGATTGTCAGAGGGAATGGGAATGAGAGGATATTAGTGGCTCAGGAGGAAATAGAGGCCCCGAGGAAGGAGTGGGGGAAGGCCTATACTCCGCTCGATAACTCTAGGCCTCCTTCTGACGTGCTTTTTATGTTATCCTCCCACAGCAGTCCTCCTCGGCAGACTTTCGGGAGAGGCGCGAAGACGTACTCGTCAACCGGCCGAGGACATGATGTCTCACTAAGAAGTGACGACTATTTATAAGTGTACTACATAAAGGATAACGGAAGAGGCTAAATATGTATTTAACAGGATCCCTTTATGCTAGGCTTTTCATCGTTCCAATTTAACCTGTTATCCAGACAAGACGTATAAATGCGTCAGGCGTGAACAATATCGGCTACGGGTGTGACACATGATTTCATCCTAAAAAATTGCATAATTTTTCGTCTCCGGGCGTAACGTACTGACATATCCTAGCGAAACTATAATCGCCCGGTACATGTTGCATAATCTGAACGTGAACTTCTCGGTTAACAGGTTAAGTATATGTACCGCCGAAGTACGTAGGATTAAAAAAAAAAAAAATGAAAATGATGGAGCCTAGTGTTTCGTATTTTATTTTCCGTATTCCGGAGCGACTACTATCTGGAGTAGAGAATTTAAATTTGTGTGAGTTGTAGGTCTTCGAGAGCCGAATGAATGAAAATATTTATCGTTGGTTAGGGGGGGGGGGAATTTTACCGCGGTATTTTCTGCAAATAGCCCCCCCCCCCTATTCTCTCCCTCGAGGGAACTGAGGAAATTATCTTCCTTGATAAGATTTTAAGATACAACTCTAATGATTACAGTTTCAAATCGACTATAATTTCCTTAACAAAGAAATTCAACAAAGAAAATTTCCTCTTACAATATTCTTTTATCTTATATAATCAATTTTAAAAATGCAGGATTTTGAAATATCAATGCGATTATAACTGAAACATCAAACTGTATCAGAAATTGTATAATTTTTATAATATTAATAGTACAATAGCCATTATGGACAAGAATGGGGGAATCGGAACAGATTATTACAGAACGGTGGAAATTTTGAGAAGATTTAATTTTGTAACAAAAATTGAAAAGCTTAGGGGTAAGTACATGTAGTATTCAATACTGAATTTAATAGTATATTTTTATCTTATTGTTAAGAGAGGAATATATTCGGGGGATTGTTTTTTGTTTTGTTTTTTTGCAAACCTCTCTATTTCGCAGTTTTGCCTAACATGGATATCCTGTATGATACTTTTCAGCTATTTTTCATACATTTTTATAGAGTAATTTATAGTCTATCTACTAATAAGAACAATATTACAGATGAAATATTTAATAAAAGGGAAAAATCGTAGAGAGAAAATACTAAAAAAAAAAAAAATGTGCACCATAATTTATTTGGCAAACGTTTCCAAAGAAAAAGGTTGTTTACTAACAACTAAGTATAAAGAGCTATCCTCCTCATAGTTTTTATTTACCTCGTCTCATCCCAACTTAACTCACGGATACATACAATATGCTATGTGTACAATTTACTAATATATATAAAAACTAATATAT
>KZ807886.1:186266-201713 GCA_000696205.2 Oncopeltus fasciatus | reverse complement strand
ATAAATGTTTGATGAAATTATTCATCAATTTAGTGATATTGCGTTAAAAAAATATGAGTATAATCCGTAGTTAACTTTGTAAACAGCGAACCTCTATGAAGAATGATGACTTATACATAGATCTATTATTATATACATATAAATAGGAATAATATAAAATTCCTATTTATGTGTATAATTTAGGCAAACAGACAAGCAGGCTCAGAAAAGAATTGCTGCTTTCTCTCCGGAACTTTGCTTATAAATACCTTGTGCAATAGGCGCAGATAAGAAACATAGAAATCATTAATTCAACTATACTTTTAAAGTTGTATAAAAGTATATGTATATAATTTGCAAACCTATTTAATATAAGTTACTCAAGTTATATCAAAGTTATAGTTCGTTTTCAATGAACATTTGAAGATATTAATAGGAGAGTGTGATGAAATATCTGATGCCAATGATTATGATTTTTTTTTAGGACTAATACTTTTTTTTTAAAAACTATCACTCCTATAAAACGAAATGTATAGAAACATAAAAAAACAACAACAACATAGTATGCCCTTCTATTTGATCCCTTTTCTCACCTCTAAGAACTAGGATTTTGTGTGTCTCCTAAAAATGATCCAAAATTCATACTGATGTCAAAATGTCTGCCATCTACCCCGCTGTCTATTATAATCTTAATGATGTGAACGCCCAATCAGGAAATACCTTAAGTTTAAATTTACAATAATTATCATTATCATTAGTAATTATTATATAATTGATAATTATATTATTGATTAATTTCTGTTCGATTAATTATTTGAAATACAATAGTTGTTTATGTATACACGCTTATAAAATTTTGGAATGCACCATACTATTCATACATACTTCTACTGGGTTTGCAAAAAGTAACTTTTTGACAGGGTCAAGCCCTGAAGAAGTAATTATGTTTATTCCTGGAGACCATGGATGTGAGAAGTTTTTTTGTGTGAGACCGGAATTGAAATTCTTCAAATTTCGTGTCGTTGTACACAAAAACTTGAATTATCTGATAGAGGCGGAGATTCACTGGAAAGGGCAGAGTTCATTCGAGAACAAAAGATCTGACTGAATTACTGGGACCTCTAACGAAGGGGAGTACGGAGTTATTTTGCCGGAGGGAGTTTTGAATTTTTTTTGAGTTTTAAAATGTAGCCACTAAAGTTATAGTTTTATTTTCCTTAAGCGAAGTCTCTTGAACTCTAATAATAATATTGAGAAACATATTTAAGAATTTCAACTTCTCTAAGACTCTCCTATTTCTTACTTCAGGTCTTAACCAGCTGTTATGACCAACTACGGCCTTTAAAAACAATATTTCGCCGATATTACCTAATTTATAAAACCTATTTATATAAACACTCACACTCTATTGGTGTAATTTTGTATTAATATAGCATATAGCTATATGCTCTCTATCATGGTTAATTTTCAATAAAAAGAAACGTAATTCTTAAACGTATTTAAGCTTATTTCTGCTAATTATTAGATGGATCTTGGCGTTTAACTGTTTATTAGCCCTACCGAGAGAGTATGTAAATTACCAGTCAATCTATATATATATAAAAAAAAAAACTGTCAATTTTGCTTTTGCCAATTTGGCGTTATTAATATTCGTTTGAATTTTTTTTTTACTATAAGTTATTGATTGACTGACAGCGATTATATCGTTGCCTAATGGATGAACCTGGCAGTTGATCGTGTCGGCCAGCCGCTGGAATAACTAACTCACCGATCTAGATAATACAAAAATCTGTAAATTATTTATCAGCTTACTATAAAAAATAATAACATTGGTGATTAGCGCTGACGGTATACTCCCCCCCCCCAAAAAAAAAAATTATATATGAGCTTCTATTCCTGGGTCTGTGATTAAGAACTGTCATAGATAACAGCTTAAATTGTTTTTAAAAATTATTTCGCAATGATAGTATTAAGCTGTAATTTGATGTATACGGGCAACAGTTAGGCCACAAGTTAGTGGCAAAATTCGTTAATAAGAACTGTGGGTTTGTTAAAATTAGAATCAGAATTGAAATTTAAATGGTTTGTGTAGTTGTGTCTTAATTTGATTTCATTGATTTGCTGGTGCGACATATTCCTGAAATTATATTTTTTTGTTATAATAATTTTTTTTAAAGAACTCAATAATTTGGTTGTTAAAATTTATTTTCAAATTCCTTGTCTATATTAAATTTAGTTGTATATTTGATAACATATGGGGGGGTGTTATGGTGTGAACTGGAGCGGTGGCTGTGGTGTCGTTCCTTTGACAGCTAGCCGAGAAGCTAGGCACCCCACTTGACCCCGGCTTGAATGACGTACCCTGCCTGGGAATGTCACTCATTGCTTAATTGTACGCTTATTTTCCTTCTCCCGTGTTTGCTCGCCGTGCTTTCTCCGCCTGCCTAGTCGCCATCCAAGTAGAACCCAGGCAATGTGGGAGTGTACACGGAGAGTAGAGGGTTCGGAATGTCATAGAGATGGGATATTGATTTTTCGGTATTGAGAAATGAGGGTCGAGAAGAAGGGAGTTATTAATGGAAGGAAATTAATTGCGAACGGCAAAGGGGGGAATATTATGCGCAGACTATAGTTAGTGTTATATAAAATGGAAGAACTGTTGTGAGTAAAAGGACTATTTTTTAATTGGACTATTTTCTGTTTGCTTTTTCATAGCTAAAATATTTAACTGAGTCCATTTGATCTTTGTTTTATTTGATTAATTTAAAAAAAAAAAGTTTACCTTAATCATCAAATATAAAAAAAATACTCCTTATTAAAGTCTCGATAAAAAATAATCCCAAAAACATAATTTATTTATAAGTGACCTTAGCACTCCCTAAGTAGAGTAAATTTCTGCATTTTATAAAAATTAATAAAATGAGTTAGAGTTTTGAGTTTTCTTCAAGCAAATAAAACTTTTCGTTTAAATAAGCATCATCCTAAAATTTATTAGAAAGTTCTTTAAATATAACTACTTAAAAAAAAAACTTACCTTTATAAGTGACCTTAGCACTCCCTAAGTAGAGTAAATTTCTGCATTTCATAAAAATTAATAAAATGAGTTAGAGTTTTGAGTTTTCTTCAAGCAAATAAAACTTTTGTTTAAATCGGAATCTTCCTAAAAATGATTAGAAAGTACTTTAAATATAACAAGTTAAGAAAACTTACCAGGGAAACATATTCTATATAAGCTACAATTATGTAAAATGAAAAAAATATTGGAAAGAAAAAAAACCAAAATATGCATTTAGGAATCGAGATTACTCAAATTCATTTATTTATAAAGAAATTTAATTCACTTTTCTAATCTGTAAATCATTTAATTTTAATAAGAACACAATACTTCTTATAAAGCTATTTCTGCAATAGCGAAAAATGAGATAAATTTGGACCATATATAAAATGGAAAAACTGTTTTGTGTAAAGGGGGTTTAAAAAAAAATTCAGGAAAGTGTGGAGAGCTTAAGGGCGAAGTATGGAGGCTCGTGAGTAAAGATTTAAAAAAAAAAAAAAACCTAAGAGACGAAGAGCGTAAAGGGAGATACAAAGAGTGTGGAGAGTTTTAGCGATGTACGAAACATGTGTCTGGAATGTTGGTGGATCAAAGGGAATGGGAGCCCGGAGGTTAAAGATAATGCACAGCTTAAGCGTACGCGGATGGAATGCGAGTAAAGACTTACAACATATGATTGGATATGAGGAACACCAATACAGGGAGCTTATGGCTGAAAAGTAGTAAGGGGGGCGGGGGCCTGTACACTGACGGTTCCATGTGTTTTTGTATTAATACAAGCGACAATATCATGCTTATGGATTAACACTTAATACAAAGCTCTCAAACAAGTTTTCTTACTTGTTTTACTTTAACGAGCGCATTTGAATTCAGAATGTTCCATTGAATGCGGTTCAGCCATAGTTTATCATTTATTTATTTTATTTTATTAATTTATTATTCTTCTTTCATTTTTTGCTGTCTGACGTTCTTTTGGAATGGCATCGTGTAACTTTCCCACTCAAATCCTATACACTAAGACTCGCCAACGTATGATTTTATAAATATTATTTTTTTGTGGAATTTAATCCCACAAAACTTTTAACAATTTTTAGTGCAGGAGAACAGAATAAAAAATCTAACTGCCCCGACCAGGACTTGAACCTGGATCTCCTGCTATCCGGGCCGGTGCATTTTCCATTTACGCTACCGAGACAAGTCTGATAAGTTATTAAATTCCCCCCACTAGTGTCGAGAGTCTAACCTCTGAGGCAGACGAATATATCGTCTTATGCTCGGAGGAGCTGACATTGCCTAGCTGTTTAAATGATTCTCGTTATTTAAGTCAGTTAGATTTTTTATTCTGTTCCCTTGAACTAAAATTGTTAAAAGATTTTATTTTTTTGGAAAAAAGTAAATGCTTTGTCAAAAAATATATATAGGATATTGGTTTCTTAATTTACGGAGAAAAACAATTTTTTTAAAGTTAATATCACAGGTTGATTTAAAGGGTGAAGGAACTTTGTCGAGCAATGACTACGACCTCTCACATCATGACTAAATATATATAATATATTCGGTAGACGACTGGTCATGAAAATGGGCTCTTTCTGACACACCGTCCCCTCTCACTTTCTTGATAGCCCTAAAGATTGCTTAGAATGTAAGCCGAAACGTCGGCAGTTAAGGGATGGATCATTACCGAAAACGCTCGCCAACAGAAGATGGTTTGCAGAAACCATTGAAGACGGATAATATAAGGTATGATAGTTCTATATTCATTGGTAGTTATAATAACTCTTTAGATTATTTTTCTTAAAGATTGCTTACAATGTAAGCCGAAACGTCGGCAGATAAGGGATGGATCATTACCGAAAACGCTCGCCAATAGAAGATGGTTTGCAGAAACCAATGAAGACGGATAATATAAGGTATGATAGTTCTATATTCATTGGTAGTTATAATAACTCTTTAGATTATTTTTCTTAAAGATTGCTTATAATGTAAGCGGAAACGTTGGCGGATTAAAATGCACATTTAAAAAAAAATTGTATCTTTTGGATCTACCTTGACCGAACCCTCAGAAAAACAACTAATTTCCAGTCCTTATTTACCTGTGCCGTTACGTTCTGGCTGTGAAAGGCGATGTGTTCCCCAATGTAGGGGAATGTAGGTAGGTTGGTGTAGACAGGGGACCCCCCCCCACCCCCGGTATTAGTGCGGTAACCGTATCTCGCGGTGGGGGCCGTTTCCGTGAAATCGCGCCGTGCGTTCTCTCTCCTGATAACAGCTGTTAACCTCCACCCAGACACTTTCCGCACAACCCCACCGCCCTATTGGATTAATGAATCCACTTACTCCTGCTACATTGATTAGAGGAGCTGAAATTCCCTACATTCTAAATAACTCTACTGTATTTAGATGTATCAAATGGGGAAGGTTCATGGTAAATAATGGGAATTAAACAACAAATGTGTAAAATAATAAGTCTGCCACTTGTAAGTAGCGTAAACCCGGTAGAAGAGTCTGCATGATTCATTAAAGGTTAGACTCTCGATACTTGTGCGGGGAATTTAATAACTTATCAGGCTGGTCCCGGTAGCATAACTGGTAAGTGCACCGGCCCAGAAAGCAGGAGATCCAGGTTTGAGTCCTGGCTGTTAGATTTTTTATTCTGTTCCCTTGCACTGAATATGATAAAAGATAGGCTTACGTATGTGTAAATGACTTATTACCTAACCAGCTGAAGAAGTCAATTTGCGTTTTATATTAAGTTGCGAAAACTGACGCAGGAGACTGCTAGAGGAATGAGTGTGGGAAACTTTAAACATTTACTACTATCAGTGCATAATTGCTCGCTCAGTCCATGTCTACATGTGTAAGTTGTGCATTTCGTTTCTCGCAAAAAGTCACTTTTTATTATTATCATTTAAACGGATAATATTTTGACTTGGTTTATATTTATATGTATCAAAATGGGAAGGGATTTGAATCCGCATCGTTGAAATTTTCTAGATAGAGATGTATTTGAATCCCGGACATTCTTCTTCCTGTGTTCAATGCCGGTCGACTAGGACACTTCCTGAGACCGCCAGATGGTCACCTAGGATCTTACCCTATAATCGAGAGGAGCAGTTTTAGAATACTTCGGACACATTTCTGGAAGCTCTGAGTGAGTATCTTAAATTGAACACAGAATTCGATTACTTTCCAAGTGTAAAGTATGCGACCGTGGAGATTATTAGTGGAGAAATTTTTAGGGTTCGTTAAGGTTCATCCAAAGAAAAAAAAAATTTAAAAAAGTGTATTTCTTATTAAGTACCGACGTTTGGGCTTAGATTGCAAGCCATCTTCAGGTTTATCATGAAGGCGGGAGGAGACTTGTTGTAACCTGGGCCGAACGTTCACAACCAAAGATGGCTTATAATGTAAGCCGAATCGTCGGCAGCTAATAAAAAAGTACACTTTTTAAATTTGTATTTTTTTTGGATCACCCTTGACCGATCCTTTACAAATTCTCTACTTATTCAATATATCGCGTTGTGAAAGCTGGTAGTCGGCATCCGTGCCATTTGACCTCGGATAAGGGACGAGGTCCTTTTAGAATAGCTCCAGATGGGCGTCTGTCCAGCTCATAAAGCTCAGGGGATCACGGACTCGACATGAGATAACTTCCCAGGATGATGACCCACGAGCCGTTTCAGGGCATTTCTCGGTGGTCACTCAGGAACCCAGACGTACTTGGGGTGATGGAGTGAGTGGCTCGTCTTATTCTTATCACCCATGGACCTTACCAGGCATTTATTTTGCGATGGACGTGTAGATTCGCTCCAATCCTCTGCTCCTGGCTTGTGAGACTTTTGCGAATTCTCTCTTCTAAGCTGAGGTCAAATGTCACGGATGCCGGCCATTTACTTTCAAGAAACGATTAATCGGTTTTTTTTGGGTTCCTCAGATATAGCCTCCTTATAGTGGATAGTGGACGATATATTGTAAAACTGCTCTAAATATTATGATTCTATCTATTAATAGATAGAATTCTTTTATTAATTTATTTGTTAATTCATTATTTTTTATTTTTTTTTAAATTGAGTCAATTAGTATTATAGGAAAAACTTGGCACCTTAATCCTAAGATGATTTTAGTTGGGGTTCGGTCGAGGTAGACCTCTACCTCAACCGAACCCCAACTAAAATCATCTTAGAATAATATCTACGGTCAACAAACTCTCTCTTTGAACTTGGCACCTTAAGTATTCTTAAATATAAGTTCTTTTGTATTCTTGGTAAATATGAAATAGTTATTTATTAAGTAAACATCTTCATAATTTTAACTAGAGTATTATTTGTTTGCTTTTTTCATAGCTAAAGTATTTAACTGAGTACATTTGATATTTGTTTTATTTAATTAATTTAAAAAAAAGTTTACCTTAATCATAAAATATAAAATAAATAAAAAATACTCCTTATTAAAGTCTAGATAAAAAAGAATTCCAAAAACATAATTATTTATAAGTGACCTTAACACTCCCTTAGTAGAGTAAATTTCTACATTTCATAAAAATTAATAAAATGGGTTGGGGGTGTTTTTTAGTTCTCTTCAAGCAAATAAAACTTTTCGTTTAAATAGGCATCATCCTAAAATTTATTAGAAAGTTCTTTAAATATAACTACTTAAAAAAAAAACTTACCACAATAATTGAACTTTGTTAAAAGAGAAACATTTTCTATATAAACTACAGTTTTCTAAAATGAAAAAAATATAACGAAAAAAGAAAAAAAAAAAAAATATGCGTGTACGAATCGGATTTCTCATATTCATTTATTTAAAATAAAATTTAAATCACTTTACAAATCTGTAAATCATTGAATTTTCATAAGAACTCAATACTTCTTATAAAGCTATTTCTGGATTAGCAAAAAATGAGATAGATTTGAACCATACCACAAAGGAATTATTCTTGTTGAAAAAACGTGTAGAATCTGCATTATTCTCATATGAATGCGAGACACCTTGTATGTTTGTGTTTTATGTATATGTATTGGTGTTTGTATATGTATAAAATGAAACACTCGTGGCTGCAATTTATATATAGTAAATAAGAACAGGTGGTAAAAAGTGTGTAGTGAACAAACAAAAAGGAAAAATTTCAATTAGTAAAGAGAGACTCTTCACTGACACAGAGCGAGATTGTTTTTGTAAAGAGAATTTTACTCATTGTAATTTTTCCTTTTTGTGTGTTCACTACACTCTTTCTCATATATCTATAGTGTTTTTCGTCTTTGAATTTTATTTGGGTTAGATGTCAAGAAATCAAACGGTGTTGTCAACACTCCTTGCTTGAAGTGTTGCAAGGATTTGGCCCAACGATTGGTTCCTGCGTGATTTTTGACGATATTTCTCTACATTTACTTATTCTCTTAGTTGTATGTAATAAGTTCTTGAATACTTACATAAACGGCATTCCAATTTGATTAATGGTATTTTCTGCATCATATACTTACAGATTTGTAAGTCATCAATATGTCTAAAATTACTATCAACAACTGTTACGGTATCAGTGTTTTTACATTTCTTATTGATCATTATGACTGTAATTGATTACGTGGAATGTAAGTAAAGTGTTTATTTGTTATTTGACTGGGTCGAAAATTATTAGCTAATTATAATAATAATTGTTATATTTGTGTTTATGTGAGTGTGTATAGCTGAAATTAAACCTATTTAAAATGATTTGGAGAAACTTGTGTTAGTACAGGTAGAATCGAAAATTCCTAATTTTCCTTCTTCTTATTTCTGATCGCTGCTTGTCGTGAAAAGCAGAACAGAAATGGCTGAGGTCTGTTTGCTCGCCACCCAGCCTCCGCTCGACTCCATATCTGATTGCCAAGGCCGTATATTACTACATATGAGGAGCAGTTTGTTTCGGAAGGGGAAGGCCCCGCGCCTTGAATACCGATCTCCCAGAGGAAGCTGCACTCTGAATCCCTGAGCGATGCCACCGTCCCGGGATCAGTAGCCATCCCTGGAGTGTCTTCCTGGACGTGGCTCGGTGTCTTCAAATCTAATTCCTTCCTTTGGATTTAGATACAGTTCTACCCTTCGCTGATGGCTTATTTATATTTACAGGGCACCATTGTTCCCTCCACCGAAGGACAGTTTGAAGAACAAGTCAAAAATTAATTTAGTGAATAAGGATTCACAAAGGAGAAAGTATAGTTCATCATAATTTTTGTTAGAATTACTCATTGATTCCCAGCAGTATATTTTGACTGAATTCTTCCCTTCATAATTTAGCTGGAATTGTACATTTGTATTTTAAAAGGAATTATAGGGGCGCCGGGATAGCTCAGGGGATCCGTACGGGTCTCGCAATCCTGACGCCGCGGGTTCAAATCCCGCCCAGGTCAATCTTTTATTTANCTACAATTTTGTAAAATGAAAAAAATATTACTGGAAAGAAAAAAAACCAAAATATGCATATAGGAATCGAAATTACTGAAATTCATTTATTTATAAGGAAATTTAATTCACTTTTCAAATCTGTAAATCATTTAATTTTAATAAGAACACAATACTTCATATAAAGCTATTTCTGTAATAGCGAAAAAAGAAATAGATTTGGACCACTTATAAAATGGAAGAATTGTTTTGTGTAAAGGGGGTTAAGCAAAATTCAGGAAAGTGTGGAGAGCTTAAGGGCGAAGTATGGAGGCTCGTGAGTAAAGATTTAAAAAAAAAAAAAAAAANCGTCCTGTCCCTAAGTTCACATTTCTATGACTGGGAATGTGAACAGTCATGGAAATGTGAACTTAGGGACAGGACGTCCTCTCTCATCTTCATGATAGCCCTGAAGATGGCTTACAATGTAAGCCGAAACGTTGGCAGATAATCCTTTATTAAAAAATACATTTTTTAAATTTGTGTTTTTTTGGATCTACCTTCACCGAACCCCAACTAAAATCATCTTAGAATTAGTTTAAACATTTACTACTATCAGTGCATAATTGCTCGCTCAGTCCATGTCTACATGTGTAAGTTGTGCATTTCGTTTCTCTCAAAATGTCACTTTTTATTATTATTATTTAAACAAGGATATTTTGACTTGGGTTATATTTATATTTATGAAAATAGGAAGGCATTTGAATCTGCATCGTTGACACTTTCTAGATAGAGATGTATTTGAATCCCGGACATTCTTCTTCCTGTGTTCAATGCCGGTCGACTAGGACACTTCCTGAGACCGCCAGATGGTCACCGAGGATCTTACCCTATAATCGAGTTGAGTAGTCTTAGAATACTTCGGACACAATCCTGGAAGCTTTGAGGATCTTAAATAAATTCGATTACTCTCCGAGTGGAAAGTTTGCAACCATGGAGATTGTTAGTGGAGAAATATTTGGGTTTCGTTAAGGTTCATCCAAAGAAAAAAAAAGAAAAAAAAGTGTATTTCTTATTAACTTCCGACGTTTCGGCTTACAATATAAGCCATCTTCAGGGCTATCATGAAGGCGGGAGGAGACTTGTAACCTGGGCCGAATGTTCACAACCAAAGATGGCTTATAATGTAAGCCAAAACGTCGGCTGGTAATAATAAAGTACACTTTTTAAATTTGTATTTTTTTTTAGATCACCCTTGACCGATCCTATACAAATTCCCTACTTATTCTATATATCGTGTTGTGAAAGCTGGTAGTCGGCATCCGTGCCATTTGACCTCGGTCCAGGGACGAGGTCCTTTTAGAATAGCTCCAGATGGGCGTCTGTCCAGCTCATAAAGCTCAGGGGATCACGGACTCGACGTGAGATAACTTCCCAGGATGATGACCCACGAGCCGTTTCAGGGCATTTCTCGGTGGTCACTCAGGAACCCAGACGTACTTGGGGTGATGGAGTGAGTGGCTCGTCTTATTCTTATCACCCATGGACCTTACCAGGCATTTATTTTGCGATGGACGTGTAGATTCGCTCCAATCCTCTGCTCCTGGCTTGTGAGACTTTTGCGAATTCTCTCTTCTAAGCTGAGGTCAAATGTCACGGATGCCGGCCATTTACTTTCAAGAAACGATTAATCGGTTTTTTTTGGGTTCCTCAGATATAGCCTCCTTATAGTGGATAGTGGACGATATATTGTAAAACTGCTCTAAATATTATGATTCTATCTATTAATAGANTTTTTTTTGGATCACCCTTGACCGATCCTTTACAAATTCTCTACTTATTCAATATATCGCGTTGTGAAAGCTGGTAGTCGGCATCCGTGCCATTTGACCTCGGATAAGGGACGAGGTCCTTTTAGAATAGCCCCAGATGGGCGTCTGTCCAGCTCATAAAGCTCAGGGGATCACGGACTCGACATGAGATAACTTCCCAGGATGATGACCCACGAGCCGTTTCAGGGCATTTCTCGGTGGTCACTCAGGAACCCAGACGTACTTGGGGTGATGGAGTGAGTGGCTAGTCCTATTCTTATCGCCCATGGAACTTAACAGGCATTCATTTTGCGATGGACGTGTAGATTCGCTCCAATCCTCTGCTCCTGGCTTGTGAGATCTTTGCGTATTTTCTTTGCTAAGCTGAGATCAAATGCCGGCCATTTACTTTCAAGAAACGATGAATCAGTTTTTTTTGGGTGCCTCAGATATAGCCTCCTTGCAGATAGGACGAAATATTATATAACTGCTCTAAATATTAAGTTTCCATTAATTTATTTGTTAATTCATTATTTTTTATTAAAATATAATTGAGTCAATTAGTATTATAGGAAAAACTTGGCACCTTAAGTATTCTTAAATATAAGTTCTTATGTATTCTTGGTAAATAAGAAATAATTATTTATTAGGAAAACATCTTCATAATTTTAACTAGAGTATTATCTGTTTGCTTTTTCATAGCTAAAGTATTTAACTGAGTACATTTGATATTTGTTTTATTTAATTAATTTAAAAAAAGTTTACCTTAATCATCAAATATAAATAACTCCTTATTAAAGTCTAGATAAAATGAGTTCCAAAAACATAATTATTTATAAGTGACCTTAACACTCCCTTAGTAGAGTAAATTTCTACATTTCATAGAAATTAATAAAATGGGTTGGGGGTGTTTTTTAGTTCTCTTGAAGCAAATAAAACTTTTCGTTTAAATAAGCATCATCCTAAAATTTATTAGAAAGGTCTTTAAATATAACAACTTAAAAAAACTTACCACAATAAGTGAACTTTATTAAAAGAGAAACATTTTCTATATAAACTACAGTTTTCTAAAATGAAAAAAAATATAACGAAAAAAGAAAAAAAAAATATGCGTGTACGAATCGGATTACTCATATTCATTTATTTAAAATGAAATTTAAATCACTTTACGAATCTGTAAATCATTGAATTTTCATAAGAACACAATACTTCTTATAAAGCTATTTCTGGATTAGCAAAAAATGAGATAGATTTGAACCATACCACAAAGGAATTATTTTTGTTGTAAAAACGTGTAGAATCTGCATTATTCTCATATGAGTGCGAGACACCTTGTATGTTTGTGTTTTATGTATATGTATTGGTGTTTATATATGTATAAAATGAAACATTCGCGGCTGCGATATATATATATACCTATATATAGTAAATAAGAACAGGTGGTAAAACGTGTTTAGTGAACACACAAAAAGGATAAATTACAATGAGCAAAGAGAGACTCCTCACTGACACAGAACGAAATTTTTGTTTTGTAAAGAAAATTTACTTTTTGTGTGTTCACTACGCTCTTCTTTCTCACACCTNTTTTCTGTATCATATACTTACAGATTTGTAAGTCATCAATATGTCTAAAATTACTATCAACAACTGTTACGGTATCAGTGTTTTTATATTTCTTATTGATCATTATTACTGTAATTGATTACGTGGAATGTAAGTGAAGTGCTGATTTGTTAAGCTAATTATAATAATAATTGTTATATGTGTGTTTGTGTGAGTGTGTATAGCTGAAATTAAATCTATTTAAACAATTAATAAATTGTTTAAATCTGGTCCTCGTAAATGCACCGGCCCGGATAGCAGGAGATCCAGGTTCGATTCCTGGCTGGGACAGATAGATTTTTTTAAAATTCTATTCCCTCTCATTAATTGTTTAAAATTTACGTGGGATAAAAAAACACAATCAAATAAAATATTAATAAAGAAAAATTAAACCTATTTAAAATGATTTGGAGAATCTTGTGTTAGTACAGGTAGAATCGAAAATTCCTAATTTTCCTTCTTATTTTTGATCACTGCTTGCCGTGAAAAGCAGAAGAGAAATGGCTGAGGTCTGTTTGCTCGCCACCCAGCCTCCGCTCGACTCCATATCTGATTGCCAAGGCCGTATATTACTACATATGAGGAGCAGTTTGTTTCGGAAGGGGAAGGCCCCGCGCCTTGAATACCGATCTCCCAGAGGAAGATGCACACTGAATCCCTGAGCGATGCCACCGTCCCGGGATCAGTAGCCATCCCTGGAGTGCCTTCCTGGACGTGGCTGGGTGTCTTCAAATCTAATTCCTTCCTTTGGATTTGGATACAGTTCTACCCTTCGCTGATGGCTTATTTATATTTACAGGGCACCATTGTCCCCTCCACCGAAGGACAGTTTGAAGGACAACTCAAAAATTAATTTAGTGAATAAGGATTCACAAAGGAGAAAGCATAGTTTTATAAGCTAGAGCACCTCTAGGCTTTCATCATAATTTTTGTTAGAATTACTCATTGATTCCCAGCAGTATATTTTGATTGAATTCTTCCCTTCATAATTTAGCTAGCATTTGTGTATTTGTATTTTAAAAGGAATTGTAGCTATTAAGTGTGTTTATGGATATTTTTTCCGATCCTTTCTACTGAAAACCGAAAATGGCACTCTCTAGTGTACGTGTATGCGAATACTCGCACGCACGCAACGCGCAAACGGGCATAAACGCGCACTTTATATGTATCTCTTAAAAAAATTTTATAACGTATTTTGTCATGCCTGAAATTTGTCTGACTTTTTTTTTTTATCAATTTTCATTTCATTTGGAAAGCTATTAGTCTTTGGAAAATTTTTATCTTCAGGAGAAAATAATGATAGAAGGCTACCATTCTTATGTTCCGAGTAAGATTTTTCATGTATATTAGTAGTGGTAGTAAATCATAATGGAGGGCAATCAACTTCTAGGTTATTACGCCCAATAAATACCCTTTAATATACTTACTATAAATTAGTTAATAAAATACAGGAATTAGGATTATTTCGACCACTATAACAACCTAAATTAATAGATTAATTGATAACATTTTTTTTAAAAAATACTATTTTGATCATGTATATTATTTTGATATAGATACGGACATTAATGAGGAGTAAATGATTAATTTTGTCATATCTGCCTGAGATGGAGAATGAAGGGAAAAAAAGAGGCTCAGTAAGGACGAATTAAGGCATGAATGGGTGGTAAGTAATGAATGAGTGATGAGATAGGGTGGGGCGTAACTTTTTTAGTTAAAATCTTAAATATGGTCTTTAGTATGATTTTACTTTAATTTTATAGAAAGTAAATGTTAGAGAAATACATTTTACACCTTTTATGTCCTATATTTTAATAAGGATTATATTAAACATTTAATAATGCCTTTTTACATGAACATTTCAGTAATTATCGAACTTACGGAGCGGTTTTCGGATGAGGCGTAAATAGCTAAACATTTAGTTTTGTCGTTTGTTTGCATGAGTAGTGTCGATATATGGTAGACGGTGCCAGGGTGAGCTTTCAATGATGAATGAGGGGTCTCAAGAATTGTCAAGACTTTATTTAGTTATTCTTACATTTTATATATCCACATTTATGATTCAAATCTTCTGTCTGTCTGTTCTGGAATGTGTCACTGCCAACGAAAAGATCTGTCTTCAAAGGTCTTTTGCAGTAGTTACTCAAATATAATTCATAAATCATAGATATTTGAACCATATTGTTTCAGCCTCTTTTAATCTGTGAAGATCTAAAGAAACTTTTCCTGCCATGGCACGCATCATGTAAATCCTTATTTTCCTGGAGAAAATCTGTTAAAAACTAGTTACAATGAAAATTTTAATTTTAATAATCAATATATTCTTTTTTTTTTACTCTCTCATGTCTTATGGGACTTATTTGAAGTTTTTAAAATCTCAACCAACTATTATTATTATCACCAATTATTATTATGACTTATTATTATTATGAATGATTATTACAACTGTTATTATTATGACTTATACGACACATAATTATGTCTTATTTATAAACATCTGATGTTTTATTTTATTTTTCAGGTAAGACCAAAAGTCATATTTTATTCTCTTATCCACCGTAAGTTATTCATTTTATTTTTCACTATTTTATAAGTATTCAGGACTTATATTTTTTATTTAAATTTTTTTTTTTTTCAGTT
>KZ807886.1:106817-131817 GCA_000696205.2 Oncopeltus fasciatus | reverse complement strand
TATATATATAATTAAGCATAGTAGTCATCCTACTTATGCTCAATGTACTCTCAAGTTTTTAAGGCGAATTTCGTCATTAACTCTTATTCATTTCCTTCTTTAATGAATCATTGAAACATGTGACTAGATTACGCCGTTCCTGCGTCGAGTCAGAGGGGAAACTTTTGGGACCATTCTGGGAAATAGTAGTCATCTTACTTATGCTCAATGTACTCCCAAGTTTTTAAGGCGAATTTCGTCATTTACTCTTATTCATTTCCTTCTTTAATGAATCATTGAAACATGTGACTAGATTACACCGTTCCTACGTCGAGTCAGAGGGGAAACGTTTTAGACCATTCTGGGAAATATATACAAAATAAATATAATAATATATATTGTTTTGAGAAGTTTTCTTACTCCCTTCCTTTTCTGTTATATGTTAATAGGCTTATAATTTGAATTTAGTTAGAAATTTTAATGCTTTACAAATTGCGACTGAATTTTGGATATTTTTACATCGAGAGACGATTTTCGCCAGACCTGTTTCACAATTAAGTGTTAATTATGGAGACCGAGGTTTTCTTTTAAAAAGAACAAACTTTGATTACAATATTCATATTTCAGTGTTTTGCTTGTTTTTGTTTTCTAGTGGCTCTAAAGAAAACATTTCAGGGTCGTCGAAGATTGTATACATACATTTTGTAGAAAAGTCAACTTTAGTGTTTCTTATTATAAGTATATGTTAGTCAAGCGAGTTACTTAGCATTGTACTAATTATTTACATAAGTACGAGTTATTACCATACGAACTGTGTAATTTATTTATCCCCTCTCATATTTGTCTAATTTTGCTGTTTAAGGAACTCGGCGACACCCTCACGCGCATACTTAAACACACAGTTTAATGACTTTTTGATGCCCTGTAAGTAAATTCGGAGAAAATATTAATGTCTCAAGAATGCAATCTAAATAGCAATATAATGTAACTTAGAAAAAATATATTTATGCTCAGCGAAAACAAATTTATATAGAAAACTTTAATAATTAAAACTTTACGTGGCAAACAAAAATTAAAAAGCCTTCTTTTATGTATATAACTCCTTTATCTCACTCCTAAATCGATTTTATACAGTGTGTTCCCTCTCTTTCCTTGAAATACCATAAATAAAATAAAACACTTTCAGAGCGTCCTAGTTCCCGAGTTCTCCATCCATATAACTCTCATAGTGGAGATNGATGGTTGTAGCGATCTGCTTTGCTGTCCTCTGTGATTAATGGACTGCTATTGGCTCATTTTAGGATCAAAATGCCTGAACTAATTACGCCACATATTTTAATCTATTGTACGCGGGCCTTGCCTTCCTCACTCCTAAATTTAATTGATATATGATATTACTGCTAACAGTGTAAAAATTCAGTTATAAGAAAAGTGATACTTGTGTGTGTGTTTGTGTGGTAGGAACGTTCACAGTTCCCTTCACTTTCGTACTTGAGAATGATGCGTGAGGCATACACATAAAGGGAAAAATATCTCCCTCCCGGTAGTCGGATGTGTCGGAAACGTTGAATCACTCTGACGTCGTGCAAACTTCCCCTCTCCTCTTTTCTGCGGGGGAGTCTGAAAGTAAATGAGTAATTTATTTAAGTGTCCATGAAAAACTCCGAAACGGCGTTATAAATTTAGAAAAAAAAAAGAAAGTACTTTTATTTAAATATCATAATAAAAATTAAATTTATCTTTTTTTTATTGTTTCATTTATTAATATTTTTCAATAGAAAAAGAGATAACTCTTTAACTTCGCTCTGCTGACTACATTAAAGTTATAGCCTGTAATATTTTTTTTACAATAGCCTAGCGAAGGATTTTGTTTGCTAGATAANAGTGAATCACACCTTCTGCTTCTTTGAATGTTGATTTAATTTTCTATATTTTATTCATGTTTTAGTTGTAATTATAGGATAGGATATCATAGATATTCTGAATGGACTTGTCGTTCCCATCATGACAATATTTCAATATTTAGCATTTAATTTTAATCAATTTATTCTCATATTCCGGTTCTTACATGTATCAACATATATGAAAATGTTTAACTATCCTCTGATCTGCCATCATTTTTATTCTTCGTCAAGTTTCCCTCTGTAATTTCCCATTGTAAAATATTTTCCTTTTCAGCTTCCTCACTTTCATACGTCGGTTTTATTTCCACCAGCTGAGCGTAAAATCACCTTGTAGACGGCTTGGTAATTATTGATGGGTGGGTCGGTTCTCGTATGCGCGCTGACTGGATATCCTGAATGCGGAACCAGTCGGCCACCTCCGGATATTGAACTCATTCGGATACGAAAAAAAAAAAATTTTTTAATAGATAAAAAGAAATATTGGTTATTATGTGTGTGAGCTTCCCTGCAATTCTTAATGAGATTATTTCTGCGAATAGAGGTTTAATCTGAATATGGGAACTACGTTATTTTATTTTTCGTTTGACGATTAAATGCCACACTGAAAAACAATTAAAGATAGTTAATTTATATTGACGATATCATACTCTGCACTTGGAAGTTATTATTCCATGGGAATGTGCTGAAAGGAGTTGGAACACATACACCTGATTATACAACGTGTCCCATAATGTTATGTAATGCTCTATAATTTAGTTTTATTCTAATTTATCCTAGTTTAGGCTTGGTTGAATTAATTTCTAAGTGTACACTTGGGGGTAAATATAAATAATTAGAATTTTGAATTAGGTATTAAATATATTTAATATATCTATATATTATATATATAACAAACACTACATTCTAAGGTCTTCATACTTCCTGAATTCTGTGGACGAATTTCATGTTTCTAAAATCCTCGGCTCTGTTGTAAAAAGAATAAATTTGAGCGTAATTGATTTTTTATTTCAGTGCTTGGATAACCAGGTACCCTGGTACAGTTGGAAATAAATAAAGAAAAAAATGATCTTTCATTATTATATTCACATTAAAACATTAATGTACGGCCTAATATTTGTTATTAGTATTCTTGTCTTAAATGATATATATTTCAGTGGGATTTGTATTTTCGGCGTAAGTTAAGTTTTTGCTTTGAATTTGACTGAATGTGTTATGGAGAGAAAAGTTTCTTGGGGGTACATTGTCTAAGGGTTCCTGTTATCAGAGTTTTGAAGTGGGTTATCTCGGGTATTTCTCGTCGCCTGAGTTACGACTGAGTTACTTATTAGTATAAATGTGAAAACTTCTGATCTGTTATGTTTACTTCAGCCACCTGCTATGTTTGTTGTATGAGTTTTTCTATCTTTTTACCCCTGGTTATTCAGAAATTCAACCTGCCATGCTTTCAGCCATTAAAAGAACTGATTGTACTCATGGCACGTAGATTCGTATTGAGGCAGCGCAGGTCAGCTAAAAACTAGGNATATATAGTATTGAAATAAACCTAAAAAAGAATATAAACTCTCCTACTCGATAAAATTTGATGTTTTTTTGTTTTTTGTTTTTATGTGTTGCGTTTTGCACAAGACATGTTATATCCGAAAATTGGAACAAAAATAGTCAGTCCGCTGTTCGGCATGCATTAACTAATAAACTTATTTGAATCAAGTTTTAGATTTGAGTGTAAGTTTTTGTTGGACAATTGGAGATTTCTCGTCTCTGTCATTTTGTTTGTTGTATAGATAACCAACTGTAGTAAAATGTAAATTACTATTATGAAAATTTTATTGAATTATATAGTTTTATGTTGGAATATTGCTGTTTACTTACTTTTGACTATAGAAGTATGTCAATATTACTGTCAAATGTATTGCTTAGAAACCGGGAGTTATCTGCCATGCAGAAGGTGGCTGGTTCTGACAGCGGGTGAACCTGTGGGCGATGTTCCCTTGGGAGCTTGGGAGGTGTCATCTTCTCCAGCTGGTTATGAGAGATTGCCGCCTTTATAGTTACAGGGGGACATGTCTGCTTGCGTAAAGCGTTGGTCTATTGCTGACACGTGCTTATTGTGCGTCTTGCTCGCAGCTTCTCGACAGCAAGCACATTTGGAGTTTTGTCTTAGTCTACGTAAAATTTTTTTGTGTGTAGCTCGTTTCTTTCCCAGATCCACGTCGGTTGCTTAAGACTCTGATGACATATTTGGGCTTGAGTCCTAGGTCTTAAGAGTTCTTCAGTTATTGCTTTCTTTAGGTTCCTATCTAAGGTGGAGGTTAGTCGTGCTATTTTCTCCTTGATAAGTGGGGTTTCGTGAATTTATGTCTCTTAAGTATTTTACAATTCTGCGGAACGAAATATCCAGGTAAAATTTAGTGAGACTGCTTTCGAAAAATATAAAAAAAAAAAAAAATTGATTTTATATAAGTGTAAATTAATTAATTAATAATTATTTCAAATATTAACGGGTGTTTATGTATTGGAGTTTATACATCCATGTTTATATTCCCTTAGATGCTCAGTAACGAACTTGTAGTATATCAGTTCGTTGGTGTTCGTCTGGCATACTTCAGTTGGCTGTTGAGGTGGCTACGCACAGTTGTGATTCCTCTCAGAACCTACCAGTGTACACAGGTACAGTGTCCGTTATCTTTTGGTATACATGCATGACTGGAGTAACACGGGCTCAATGTTACTCTGCGGACTCGAAGGGGCAATAACCTTAACTGCAGATTCAGCGGGATTTCTTCTTCGTACTTTCCATTACTTGATGCAAGTGACTGAATCTAAATAAAAAAAAATAAAAGAAAAGGTAAAAATAAACGCCTGGGTTGAAATTGCATCCCTTGCTACCCACACTGCATGGAGTTTCAGCCGAATGCTGACTCAGATTCGGCGCTTTTTCTGTTCTAAGCATAGCCTGACTGATCCATCGGATGGTTATCGTATAAATTTAAGTGTTATGGGGAAAAAAAGCTGGTTTGATAGGCTTGCAAGATTAGCATGATTCAGTAAATTCAATTCGATTAAAATTATATTTGAGGGCTATAAATATGGACTATAAATTTGCAGCAGCAAGTTTATGAAAAAAAGCAGAACTGTATAATATCTATGGACTATATATTTATATAAATATCTATAAAAAAATGTATAGGAAACCCAAAATATGCCAAAATAATTTTCACGTGTTTTTGTCTAAATTTAATTCCCCTAGACTCATTTGCTTATTGGTTAAACTTATAGGAAGACACAATGTTTTATATAATAATGTTTTAATTCTTTATAAGTCTGTCTATGGTTTAAAAAAAATCTGTTATAAGTGAAATTTTTCACTGGTCGATAACAAGATTTGAGTGTTCATCAAGTGTCAGTAAGGGGAGATTTAAAAAAAAAATTTAATTTTTGCTCTCCGAAATTTGGGAAATTGGGAAAAACGGGGACGCCTATAACCTGCCTTTTACCAAGCGAAAATAAATGAAAGAATTCCTGGTTTTGTCAAATCAGTATTTTGAGATTTAGTGCTTGAGGATTAGTTGATGGTATAAATTCCATATCTGTGGGTCTTTAAAAAGTATGTTTAAATAAAAATCATGGAATATATGATTTGAATATTTATAAGAATATATATAGATAATTAAGGTTCTCAAATGCTTTTCACATTTTATATATTTTACTTACTGAGCGCTTTCGGAATCATTGATTCCATCTTCGGAGATCAGTTACCATATTTATGAGAATATTTTTCATGGCGGCTCGGGATGCACTCTGTCTAAGGTGATTTGATAACCCATAAAGTGTCATATTTGTCTAATAGCACAAATAAAACAATATGTAGATACTTTGATTCCCAGTAATGTTTTTTATAATAGTATGGATGTATATTAAAATAAAGTATAATTCTTAAAATGTGGATTAGTTTGCATATGTGCAAATTTTAGATGAGAAGAAAAACTATAAGACTTTTTTCTTTTACTTATGGATTTCATTGGATTTATGAATGGTGTGAAGGCTGAATCAAACCTCAGCATAAATAAAGCAGTGCGGCATTGTGAATTCAGACAGGAGTTACTGATTCACAAATGTCTGTGAGTGCTCCTAAACATTTGATGCCCCTTCAGTTATGGGCAGTTATGTCGGGGCTCTGCTGGGAAGGGGATGTCAGAGTTCTTGCTGCTGCTGTACCCCTGTCACTACTGGAAGGAGATGGCGGTCTGGAGATCTTTCCGAACCGTGTTCCACCCGACTGAAGTACCCCACCTGAAGAAATGTCAATACTTCAATCGACGTGATGTTATTCAGCCCCGTTTGGTTAACATACAATCTTCACTTTCGTACTGCCTACCTCTGCCCATGTATAAGTGTACTATGTTCTTATTCCCTAGTGAGTCATGGAAAAATATCCCATGAAATATGGATATCTACATATCAGAACACTTAAATAGGTTATTTAATGATAGTATTGAAAATAAGTTTATTTAAAGAAAACAAAAAACATTAAACAACTAATGCGAGGGAATAGAATAAAAAGTATATCTGCCCCAGCCAGGACTCAAACCTGGATCTCCTGCTTTCCGGGCACGAATGCTACCACTTGCACCACCGGGAGTAGCTAGATAACTTATTAAATTCTCAACATTATTGGTTAACATAAGTTAATATACGTGGGATAATAAACCACAACTAAATTAATATTTATAAATGAAAATAAAAAGTAAATAACTAGAGTCGATAAATAGCTAGAAAATGTCAGCCCCTTCGAGCATAAGACGATGCATTCGTCTTTCACGTGGGTTGGCTCTCGCTATTGTGTTGGGAATTTAATAAGTTATCTAACTCGTCCCGGTGGTGCAATGGTTAGCATACCGGCCCGGAAAGCATGAGATCCAGGTTCGAGTCCTGGCTGGGACAGATAGATTTTTTATTCTATTCCCTCTCATTAATTGTTTAAAATTTACGTGGGATAATAAACCCCAACTAAATTAATATTTATAAATGAAAACATTTAAAGATTCGTATATTTGTAACTTTTTTTTTGTACTGAATATGTTACCCTTTCTTAGAAATTATTGGAATTCAAAATTTAGTTTATTAAAGACTTAAATTCATTACATTTCGCTGATTATTGTGTCCCCTATGATCTTTGATATGTAGATAAAATGATGTACTCATCTACTGAAGGCGGGGCAGGGCGCTAGTGTGCTGGTAGAAATCTCCAATATCTGCTAGCCGTTCCTGTCTCGCTGCTGACGAGATGCCAGAGGCCGCCTGACCACTGGAAGTCAGATTGGCAGGCGTTGTCGGCTCTGGAATGCGAGAGAGATACCGTTCTCCAGTGTCACACTCGCCTCTCTCGTACTGACGTAAGCTGTAAGGCCTACTGACTCACCTCGGCTCATCCCTCTACACCGCTCCCACTAACGCTTTCCAAAGATATACCCAAGTATCTTCGCTCAGAACTCCTTCCCTTCCTCCTTCCTCATCACCTTCTCCATCTCCTTCCCTCTCTCTTCCCCGTCTTCTTCCCCATCTCTTTCCCCCTCTCTTTTCCCATCTCCTTCCCTCTCTCTTCCCCGTCTTCTTCCCCATCTTCTTCCCCATCTCTTTCCCCCTTTCTTTTCCCATCTCCTTCCCTCTCTCTTCCCCGTCTTCTTCCCCATCTCTTTCCCCCTCTCCTTCCCCATCTCCTTTCCCCCTCTCCTTCTCCCTTTCCTTCCACATCTCCTTCTCCCTTTCCTTCCCGATCTCCTTCCCTCTTTCCTTCTCCCTCTCCTTCCCGTCTCCTTCCCCCTCTCCTTCCTCCTCTCCTTCCCCCCTTCCTTCCATATCTCCTTCTCCCTCTCCGTCCCCCTTAATTGCACACCACTATTGAACCTTGAACCTGTGAATATAAGTTAAACTGCCTTTGAAGCTTCTCTCTCTCTGCCTACCTATGTGAAGCAACTTTTTTTAAATAATTGAAATTGTTTCTCTTACGTTAAATTAACTATTCGAGATTTTTAAAATTTTATTCGCTCTAGCGCTGAGCAGATACCTATAAAGTGAATCACACCTTCTGCTTCTTTGAATGTTGATTTAATTTTCTATATTTTATTCATGTTTTAGTTGTAATTATAGGATAGGATATCATAGATATTCTGAATGGACTTGTCGTTCCCATCATGACAATATTTCAATATTTAGCATTTAATTTTAATCAATTTATTCTCATATTCCGGTTCTTACATGTATCAACATATATGAAAATGTTTAACTATCCTCTGATCTGCCATCATTTTTATTCTTCGTCAAGTTTCCCTCTGTAATTTCCCATTGTAAAATATTTTTCTTTTCAGCTTCCTCACTTTCATACGTCGGTTTTATTTCCACCAGCTGAGCGTAAAATCACCTTGTAGACGGCTTGGTAATTATTGATGGGTGGGTCGGTTCTCGTATGCGCGCTGACTGGATATCCTGAATGCGGAACCAGTCGGCATTTCCACCTCCGGATATTGAACTCATTCGGATACGAAAAAAATTTTTTTTTTTTAAATAGATAAAAAGAAATATTGGTTATTATGTGTGTGAGCTTCCCTGCAATTCTTAATGAGATTATTTCTGCGAATAGAGGTTTAATCTGAATATGGGAACTACGTTATCTTTTTTTTTTGTTTGACGATTAAATGCCACACTGAAAAACAATTAAAGATAGTTAATTTATATTGACGATATCATACTCTGCACTTGGAAGTTATTATTCCATGGGAATGTGCTGAAAGGAGTTGGAACACATACACCTGATTATACAACGTGTATTTTCTCCTCTTCCTTGGGTTAGCATTCGATCGGCACTCCTCTTATCAATCAATCGCTGATAACTAATGCAAAAGTAACCTTTCGCCTTTGCACAAGTAACAGCTTTCCATTTCTATCAGCTTTTCCCCACTCTCGCTTCTAGTGGAATATTTACTGCACTCTCGCACTATCTTAATATAAGTACTATGAAGGTACTATAGTACCTATCTTAAGAGCTGTCTTGTGTCTTAATTCTGAGTTGTTGTTTTTTTTTTTAAATTGTTGATCTTTTATTTGATGAACTGCAATGTTTGGAAACGTTCTTTTTTAAATATCATTCTTGTCAATCAAGAAAGACATTTATCAAAAATATAGTTAGTAATTTTCATATAAAATATATGACGACCTCCCTTCCCTCCTGAAAAATTTTTTGGTCGGAAAAAGATGGGCTATGTCATATTGACGTCAAGTAACAGATTACAGTTTCGGCGCCAGATACATTTAAGGTTTATCCTAAAAACTGATTGAATTAAAAGTTGATTACCAGTCAGACTTGACTTTTTGCATACATTTAACTTCTATTGTCTCATACTCATAGAATTGTTAAACATTTTATTACAGTAGTATTGCATTTAATAATTTAAATGTACGCTTATTTTTCGGAAAGTAAAATGCTATCCATTTTAATTTCGGCCTCCAATTAATATGAATGGGAGTACTAAGTCCTCTTTTAATCTTACTTCTGAATACTATATACTTTATTCCACAATATACGAATACATTTCAAATTTCATCTCATTTCATCATGCGTACTTTGTTTGTTGTGTGAATTAATTCGAATAGTGTTAACATGGGATATATATGGTATGCTTCGGAAATACATTGATACATTGGGGGGAGAAAATGAAAGAGAAGGATTGTAATAATAAATTTACCCCATTTTACCCGTGGACGTCTAACATGATCAATTAGAAATTAAAATGGAAGAAGTAGAATTTTTATTTTAATATATTTTTTGGTTATTAGTTTCTTAGTTGTTTTAAATGTATGGATTGTTAATTTACTTTTAAAAATTTAAATTCTTAAAAAAAAAAGTGCACTAAAAGTTTATTTATAGGGATGCCATTGAAGCATCTACTACTGAAATTATTCTAAATGAGCAATGTATTTTGGGCTGCAAGATTTTTGGAATTCCTACATATTACTGTCCATAATTTCTTGGTGTCATCTGCGAGATGTAAGCCACAACTTCCTTGCTAGGCATTGGCTTTTTGCTCCTTGTTGGGGTTCTCTTGTTTGTTGAGTAGGGTTAGTTGTTTTGAGTCAGATTTCTTGTTTGTTTAGGTTTGTTGTTAGTCCGGCTTTGTTGTATTTCCGACTTCAATAAATCGATCAAGTACTGTGTGCCCAATACGTATAAGACGCTTTGCCAAAGGCTCCTTCTAATAATGGAATATTTAAAATTTATTTCATTTTAACACATTAATGTCGTCCGAAAGGGATTTAATGTCTTACATTGAATTATATTTTAATTACTGATCTATGTANTGCGTCCTTCATATTTGAAGGCAATAAAGCCGACATATGCTTGACATATGGAGAGTGACAGAGGCGAAATAATAGGGATACTTAATCAGACGGATGTTTTTATGGGAGTTAAGCTTTGGATAACTATTAATATGGTTTTTTATAACTAGTATGGGGAGGAAGATGGTTCCAGGCTGGGAGAGTAGCTGGGAAGGGCTGCGAAGAAGGCAAGAAGAAGATAGTGGAGGTCGGCAGGGTTGATAAGTAAGCCCTGTCCTGGTTTACGAGGGTTGTAACAGCCCCCTACGACCTCGTATCCCTTTGGTCACCCCCTCACTACCGCTACATATATCTCATCCCTGGGTGTACTGCTTCTCTGGTTTAATCTTTCTGAGACGATTACTTCTAATGGAATTCGAGGAGATTACGTGGTCAATGGGTAGCCGGCGTTGACAAATATTACTTTTTTTTTTTTTTTGCGTGTTAGCCTTCCATTCAACCACTTAGGGTCATGGAGGAAGGGGCTATCTACAGGAAATAATAGGGATACTTAATCAGACGGATGTTTTTATGGGAGTTAAGCTTTGGATAACTATTAATATGGTTTTTTATAACTAGTATGGGGAGGAAGATGGTTCCAGGCTGGGAGAGTAGCTGGGAAGGGCTGCGAAGAAGGCAAGAAGAAGATAGTGGAGGTCGGCAGGGTTGATAAGTAAGCCCTGTCCTGGTTTACGAGGGTTGTAACAGCCCCCTACGACCTCGTATCCCTTTGGTCACCCCCTCACTACCGCTACATATATCTCATCCCTGGGTGTACTGCTTCTCTGGTTTAATCTTTCTGAGACGATTACTTCTAATGGAATCCGAGGAGATTACGTGGTCAATGGGTAGCCGGCGTTGACAAATATTACTTTTTTTTTTTTTTTGCGTGTTAGCCTTCCATTCAACCACTTAGGGTCACGGAGGAAGGGGCTATCTACAGGTAGCCACCCTATTTTAAACACCCATGGCTCAGGACAAGCTTCTATATTATAAATAAAAGATTGACCTGGGCGGGATTTGAACCCGCGGCGTCAGGATTGCTAGACCCGTACGGATCCCCTGAGCTAGCCTGGCGCCCCAAAATATTACTTTTAATTTAATTTTTTAAATTTTACTTAGTCTTTGAGCAGATACCGATTGTAACCGAACAACAAAAAAACGTATAATAATAATATCTACTGTCAAAAAAACTCTCCATTTGAACACATGAGCTATAGATTGTACAGAATCTCGATAAATATTTATAGTTTGTGTGAAATACATTAACAGCAATCAATAAACGTCAGGAAATTCCGTCTTTAAGAAATACATAAATTGTTTAAACAAAATAAATTAGGGATCTATAGGTTATTTGTGTCGCATACAAATATATACTCTCTCAACTCATATTCGTATGATTCATATGCTTTTTACAGAGTAAATACTACCCTTAAAACAAATATATTAACATATGTTTAAATGGTTAATTGTTTAATGCACATTTTAGGCTTTTTCGTTTACTTTAAATTCCGGCTCCTCATTTGTCTTGTTCTTGATCTGTTAAATTCATTACTTCAATTAGTGTTTTAAATTATATCCATATCCGTCTTATGTCATGTTAATACATGTTAGCCATTTACATGTTCTTTGTTTCATTTGAATGTGTAACCCTTTTACGCTGAAATTCTTACAAAAATTGAAAATTAAGGAGCGATTAAAACGCAAATTTATTTAATTATGATTTTTTAAATTTATTAAGCCTGTTGTGTTTTATTAATTTTTTCTTTATTGCTAAGAATTCTATTTTACATTTTACTGTAAATTCATGTGATACTTTTTCTAATTTATTCAATGGTTTGTTATTTCTAATTTTAAATCTAGTGTACTCACATTTTAATATTTTATATTACGGGGAAACATTTTTTTTAGTGATAAAATGTTTAAATTTTTTATGAATGATTGTTGCGAAAGAATGTTAATTCCTCAGAGATGAAATATTTTCTTTGATTTATTTTCAACTGTTTAGATACATAGTTTATGACTTGTTGATTTTAAATTTTTTCTTTCTTACAATTTTGTTATAAATTTTTTGGAACTTTTGTTATTGAAATATAGTCATTAAATCTGATTTTACTGGAATGTAAAATAATTTTCTCATACTACATTAAACCCTAATGTAGTAGGCATTAAGCCCAGTTCCCTATTTATGAAATATTAATATCGTTTTTATTTTCCAAAAAAATAAAATATCTACTGCTATGAATTGCCAATTCTTACATTAAAAAAATTGTTTTATAACTAATTATTACTAAATTTATTTCATCTAGTTTCTAAATCAAGAATTTTATTATTATTAAATCACTTATTTATTAAGAGTATTTACTTTTTTTGAGAGAGAGGGGGAGGGGTATTATAATTTTTCTAGCACAGTTTTTGTGAGTCTTTGCCTGAAAACATTTTGGAAATCTCGTCACTTGCGACATTAAAGACAAATTTTCATTTACAGTGTAGACTGTTTATGATGTTCAAGCCCGCTCGACTTTCATGTTTGAGCTACCGAAGCGTTCAGACCTCACTGACTGTTAGTTATTCCAATACGCTATCTTTTCGTTTTACTATCATATTCCTTTAGCATTGGAACGGATTTGTTAAAACTGTTCAGAAATACCACCGCTCTTAGTTCATCTGTGGCTCTCCTGAGCATCAATTGGTTTTTATAGACATCTATAACTCCCCTAGTACTCTGTCAATTTTAATATTCTCTTAAAAATTTTTTTCTTTGTTTGAGTTGTAAACATTTATTAACAAATTCGCCTCTTCATGCAAAAAAATAAATTAGACATGATGCTATTTCTTGTTTAACAATTTTCAACGAGGATTAAAACTAATTGTATCTGAATGTGTGCAAAGAGGCTTATAATTTGCAATTTAGAATATGCCTGTTTTTTAAAGATTTTTAAATTAATTTTGCAGTAAAAAATGTGTTCTTATTTTCAAAATCAACATATAAAATTGTTTGTTCTGAGGTTTTAGATAAAGTCAAGAATTTAATTTATTATTGTTTTATGATTTTATTGAAAACTATGATTTTTTTGTCCATAATATACAGGATGAATTTAAAAATTATTATTTTAAAAATTGCTTGAGTGCGTAAGTTAGTATTACAATAATAGTTTTTAAATACACCTTTTCTTTAATGTGCTGAAAACCTAGAATAATTGAATAATTTTCTCCGTTTGGGTATACTTGTTTGTAGATTTAAGAAGGATCGATAAAGTGAATCGTTTGATTTCCTTGCCGGAGAACCAACTGGGAAAGAATACGTTAAATTCTAAAAATTGCAATTTTATGTGGTGTTGATTTTGGATGAATGGTTGCGAAATGTTTTCAATGGACCCGCTCGTTTTCTTTATGGTTTTTTTTTCCCCTTCCCACGGAACGATCATAAAATTTTTCCACACAATTGAGTTCTCCCTTTGAGCTGATCCTTTTTTGAAGGAACTCTTTAGAAGAGGGCCATTGTTAACTCCTTCAGTCGGTCCAACTTTGTGCCAGCTTTGTGCAAGTCCCTCCCTTACAAGACTCCCACTTCCTGTAAAATGGATAACTTAACTAACGGATGGTGTGCCACCATTTGTATTTAGATTTGCGATGGATACTATCTCTGCCTATAATCCTTAAAATGTATTTATTGGTAGCCGATGGAAAATAAAAATAAATACATTTTTTTTCTTCAAAAATTCTAAGAATATTCCGTAGAGTAATGGTTTTAATTTCTGAATTTTTCTCTGCTTTTCCGTATCTACTAGATTACGAAGTGGACTATTGTGTATTTACTTTAATGTTATTTACCAACTATTGTTGATACGATAGTATAGTATAGCCTTAGCGTTAGCAATCGCTTCTTCCGGACAATTTTTTCGAATTCGAGCATATTTTCCTAAAAATTCTTCTTCTTCTTTCTCAATCACCATTAGCATGTTAAGCGTAGAATATGGAGGAATTATTCACGTTGGTGATATATTGTGATCGTTTATTTATTTTTTTCTTTAGATTCTTTATTGATTCTACATAAGAAAAGACAAAAATATGTTAGTATATTATCTTTCTTTGAATGCAGTTCATTTGTATACATTTCAAACTCGTTGCTCTTCCCTATGTCTTTAACAATACTTAAAAGACACTCTACAATACTTCTCTAGTAACGGTATCGCTTAAATTTCTATTGATAATTTGTATATTTTTTTAATCATTGATTCTAATAGAAAACTTAAAATCAGAACTGTATANCACTAAATTTCACTAATAAATATAAGAATTTTTTTTTGTATTATTATTTATTATGTTTAAATCAATCCTTCGAAACGGTTTAGATACATAATTCTTTATGATCAAACATTTTACAATTTTTTTTTGTTTTAATCTCCTTAAAAATATTTTTCCCATTATTTTTTTTTTCTTCAAATAAAATAACTTTCATCGCAATAACTTGTAAATTCATCTGAAAATATGTCTTTAAGAATTTTATTTTTTATTTTTCGAGGAATTTAAAGGCATCGAACAAAGAATACAAATTTCTAATACAAATGTACCAGACAGCTTTCGTCCCCAAATTTGATGTTATACGCAAGGTAAGAAGGCAATTGAGCCTGATTATTATTATTATTATTAAGAAACATTTTAAAAAAGGTTGTAGAACGACCCTCACTTTTACTGGTCCTAAGTTGATATTCAACGACCTAAGTCTTTTTTTTTATATTTATGAGACTTAGACGAATTTTGTTTTTAATTAATAAGAACTTTATTATTTATTAAATTCTGCACCTGTTGTGCATCTTGTAATGGGCTGGCTTAAAATAGTATAAATGAATAAAATTGGGCGAAATTTAATTTTGAAAAACTTAAACTGCTTGAGTGTTGATTAAAAGACAAAATATACAAAGAAACACTCATTTCTATAATCCACATTAATGTTATTCACTAGATTGACTCGTTATAATTATTGTAAAATGTCTACATGATTGGATGATTGAGATTAAGATTAATAGAAAACTATATATAGCTCTTTTTTTTTTTATAAGAATTCGCTAATCTATTGATTCTGAACTTCGTTAAATTCAGAAGATCAATATAGTCAATAAATAGCTTGCTTTCTGTTATAATCTCTCTGAAAATTTAAGTTTATAATTATTAAATTCTAAGTATAATTGATCACCTGCTAGACTTTATAAATTAGTTTACCGAGTGGGTTTGGTCTTTTTATAAAATGAATTCTTTAATTTGCTAATGGAAGTCATTTTTAAAAACTTAAAGTTAATAGTTCTCTAAAATATTTTCAAAGGTAAGTTATCTAATAAGTTTATTTTATTACTTATGAGTCTGTTTAATGAGAATTATTTTCAAAAGCGATTACCAATTATTCAAAACCAATTTCCAATTGAAATCATGATGATAATTGAAGTAATGTAACCCACTTTTCAATATCAATTTTAGTGGGGGACCGGGTTCGAACTCCAGCTGAGGTACAGAGTTTTTTTTTTCTAGCTCTCTGTACGATTCAAATCAATTTCCAATTGCTCTCACAAAATTTTGTCGCTTATCAAGTTATATAGGAAATGGTGATATTTTTTTATTTATTTACTGGCTCGCCTTTAAGGCAAGCCTTCCTGCCAAGCTGTGAAAAACCCTTTATTTCCCCTATAAATCTTTACCAGCTTTGAAGGACTCTCTTCGGGAAGATAGTGAGAAAGAAGAAATAATTCAATTTCTAGAGGGGCATCCCGCCCCCCCTTCGTGCTCGGCCCTAATAAATTCTCATTATGGTAATTGACATTTCTGTAATTGGTCGGTCCGAGTCAAGGTTCAGCTGTAGTTAATCATTCCGAACGGAGACGGAATGAAACACATTGGACGAATGGGACGTAACCTATAAAACTTTCCATCTCCAGTGTCACATATGCTTTCTAAATTAATATTTACATTTCGTGTAACTCTGTTGTAGTCAACTAACTTTTCTCTGAGTAAATATAATATATTATCGTTACATAACTTATATCTTTATTCAATATGTCACTACCGAGCTCTNTCTCCAGTGTCACATATGCTTTCTAAATTAATATTTACATTTCGTGTAACTCTGTTGTAGTCAACTAACTTTTCTCTGAGTAAATATAATATATTATCGTTACATAACTTATATCTTTATTCAATATGTCACTACCGAGCTCTCTTTTGGCTGGCGATTCACCATGTCTTGTTTTCGTTTTTGCAAGAAAGTTTTTCTAAGTTTTATTTTAACCATCTTTGAGTCAATTATTTCTTTGCGTGTTCTTCTTCTCTATCCCCCTAATATTTCTTCATTATTTCTGGGTTTTTTTTTTTCACTCTTTCACTTTTGATTTTATCTAAGCTGTTCCATAGAGCATTATTATTTTGGTTATTTTTAAATCTTTTTCTTGATCAAGCTATTCACGTTAGTTCCAAAATACGACAATTTAAAACAATTATTCGTACTTTGGGATATCACCTATCCTACTTAGGAGAAGGTTAAATTACGTTCTTTTAAAAATTTACACCTTAGAGTAAAATTGAATTTTTACATCTAGAAATTTTTGTTTATATTATAATTTGGACATGTTTTGTAAAATATGAAATTATATATCGTACACTGTTTTTATTTGCTTTTTGTGTTAGCCTCCTCCCTTTCAACCAATTAAGGTCTTGGAGGTAAGGGCTAGCTATTAGTTGCCACCTCATTCTAAATGTACATGGGTCAGGACAAGCTTTTATTTATCGATTAAAGCTTGCCCTGGGCGGGTTGTGAACCCGCAGCGTCAGGATCGCTAGATCTGATCGGATGCCTTGAGCTACCCTGGCGCCCCCGACGCAATTCTAATGTATTTCTAATCAATCAAAAGTGTAAATTCCATACACATAATTTCAATACTTATAACATGCGCATTCGGATATAAAAACATAAAATAATCCTAATGAATCGCATTTTTAAAAGTCTTAAGGTTGAATTCGGCTTGACATTTGTTTCGGTAAACAATTATATTGAATTACTATTGAATAAATGACTTTTTTTTTATAGCTTGAATAACAGTGTGAATCTCAATAAATAGTTATGATTATGGAAGCGCCAGGATAGCTCATATGGTCCATTCGGGTCTTGCAATCCTGGCGCTGCGGGTTCAAATCCCACATTTATCAATAAATAAAAGCTTGTCTTAGGCCATTGAAGTTTAGAAACCTGAAGATAGCCCCTCCTTCCGTGACCCTAAGTGATTGAAAGGGAGGGTTACACTAAAAAAAAAAAATAAATAAATAAAATAAGTAAATTTGTCTTAGGCCATTGAAGTTTAGAATGGTAAGGCAACCTGAAGATAGCCTAAGTGATTAAAAGGGAGGGTTAAACTAAAAAAAAAAAAGAAAAAAAAAATATATATACATATATTCTGTTATTATGGATATTTTTTTGAAATGTGTGAAAGCGTATGGTAGTCGGTTTTAGTTTTTGCGATTATTATTGTTTCCACGTTGTAGCGCTGCATATGTGTACCTTACACGATGCATGGACTACCGGCTCTCGCAGGCGTACCCCGGCCGTCAGCTCCGGAGTAGGTCATAGCCCGCCCCGCCCTGTCCCCTCGGCAGGAGCTTTCCGAGAGGATGTGTCCCTCTGCCCGCTAGTCGAGCGGTACAGTTCCCTTATCTGACCGTATCACCGTTTTACCTCAGTTCCGGCCTCGCCTTCCTCACCACGCTCATCTTGAATCTGTCTCCAACCTCATACTCCCATCTGATAAGGGCCTTGGGATTGTTTAAATATAGTAGTCATAAGCACAATAATGATTGAGGCATACCAAAACCGTACAGAATTATAATTTCATCTCAACTCAGCAGTTTTTGACAGTAGAGATTATTAGTAGAGAATTTTTGTTGGGGTTTAGACCAGATCGATAAAAAAAAAAAATACAATATAAATTTTTTTATTTATTATCTGCTGAAATTTCGGCTTCAGGGCTATCATGAAGCCGAGAGGAGACATATTGCCACCTGGATCAAAGGTTCTGATCAAACAACTGATTCAGTCATGAACATTTGATCCAGGTGACAATACATCCTCCTTCGTCTTCATGATAGCTCTGATTATAGCTAACAATCTGGTCTGAACCCCAACAAAAATGTTCTACTTATAATCTCTACTGTCAAAAACTTGAGATGAAATTAAAATTTGGTTACAAAAATTCTGTACTTAAAGTTTTTTAATGTTATTATTAGTTCTACTAGTTCGTATTAATATATAGATTTATTAGTTCCCAGCTAAACAGCAACACTAATGCCGATTCCTGGTAAGCAGTACACTTTACGACCTTTTGATCGCAGCTGCATATAGAGAATAGTAGTGATTGACAATCTCATCTGAATATCCTTGTATTATAACATATCCAATACTAAAGTTACTATACAATTATAAAGGATTATGAATGAGTTTTTCGTAACGTTTGGTAAGAACTTTCTATATAGCAATCTGACGTAAAATGTGCGTAAAAAATATTCACTCTAACTAACCCCTTCTCCATCTTCTCATTCGTTGTCAACTTAAAACGAATTACTTCAAGAGATTTAAATGAAAGTTAAATACCGAGTTTTGCGTACGCTAAAGCGCTTACATCTACACACAAACGCAATGGCATAAATAATCAATGGAATATTTTTACTTCTGCTATGATAAGATGGTATTAAAGGTCGTCACATGGCACAAACGTGGATAGGTTTATTATTTCCTTACAGGAAATCTTTTATAAAATTGCTATAAAATTATGAACATTTCATTGCTTTTTCTTAATTGATTTCCTTTTAAATGGTAACATATTTTTTCTTCGAGCAAAAGATAAGATAATAACTATCTTATTTTCTTACGGTATATATGATACCTAACTTGAGGATGTCTAAAAATGATAAAAATATTAATAGTCAAATTTTATAGTATAGATTTTTATTCTGTCTATCAAAAGTTATTTTGTAACACATCTAAACATACGTATAATGATTGTAATCATTTGAGAAATNGCTAGTTTATGCAACATGATTTCTTTAAAGCACGATATGAAAGTCTGAGTTCGTTAATGGCTCAAATTGGGCGTTGAGGTAGGTGTTTAGTCGGAGATCAAAATGTAAAATCTGTTAAAAAAAGAGAGTTTGTTGACCGTAGATATTATTCTAAGATGATTTTAGTTGGATCATTGTATTTCTACAGCCCTGATGATGGCTTACAATGTAAGCCGAAACGTTGGCAGATAATCCTTTATTAAAAAATACATTTTTTAAATTTGTGTTTTTTGGATCTATCTAGACCGAACCCTAACTAAAATCATCTTAGAATTTCTCTGGTTATTTTGCTTATATGTAATTGATCACATTTAAAGCTTGCATTATTTCGATTTATAGATCTTCAATATTTATCATCCTACAGAAAACGTCTGTTGTAGTTTGAATGCCTTCAACATAGGTCTTCATCTTAAGAAAGTACATATTTAAAAAAGAAATGGTAGGAAGGAATTCCTGAATATTTTTTTTTTTACTGGAAGGAATGGGATAATAATATTTAACGCGATAAAGTGTGGGTAAAGAAGTTTTGAAAAATTTATTTTTATATGCTAACTAAAAATGATTACCTACTTTCTCCTTATAACTTTTTTTTAAAGAATTAGATTTCCCAAGAAAATAATTTGTTTTTAAATGACTAGGAAAGTCAGATAAATTATTTACGTAGCATTGTACATTAGGGTTCTGCTCGAGTTCGTTTGCAATTTTGAATAAAAAATGTATAAATTTTAGTCTACTGCTTGAAAAGTTTGAAATGCTACTTTTAAGTATTTTCTTTATCTAAAAGTTTTTTTTTTTTTTAGCTCTGCAGCATCGGATTGGGAGAACGAAAGGGATGTCATGGGCTATTTGTCATACACTATTATGTGCTTGCCTAGTCGGTTGACAGTAAATGCTTCAAGCTCCTCGCCTTTCGGAAGAACGACGAAGGGCGAGAGAAGAGAAAAAGAGAGAGAGAGAGAGAGAGTGTGTGTGAGGGGAAGCAAGAGAGAGATACACTCACTTATGCTACACATGACAAGGTGATTTTAATATCAAATCAATTTTTACGCTAAATAAAAAAATATAGATGACAAGTACTAATCTTCTTATTTGATGGAAGTGTTAAAATTTAAAATTTTAGGATAAATCTAATGTATCCGAGCTTTTATCAACTTCATGACGTCAATTTGACCTAGCCTTTGACTACTTTTTTTTTTAGACTCGCCTAATTTTTTCAGGGGGTCCGCCTATTATCGTCGCAAATATTCGTATACTAATCTGGGTTTAATATATATTTGTATTTCGGGGTTTAATTACTCTATTGGAGTAATCATCCAAGGGTAGGTTATAGGCTCCATATACACTGAGGTTTTCCCAAATCTTTTATGAATTATTATTACTTCATGTGACATCCGAAAAATGTTTTATATAGATAAATGTTCTAATTCGGGGCTGATTTCTTCCTAAGAGGTGATGTTTCTTGAGAATTAGCATTAAAGTGTTAATTTCCCCTTAAGTTGTAAACCTCCCCTAGACCTATGTCTTGCGAGTGAGAATGTAGTCCCTCTTGTATTTCGAGTTTGTTATGAGTACACAATGGGCTCTAATTCAGCGCATCCTGGGCGCGTAAGGCACTCGGAACCGCAAACCGTGAAATCACAAACGGTTGTGAGATCTGCATCTAAACGGTCGGCTGATCATGACTGGGCCGAGTTCTATTTCCACACAGGTCAAATCTCGCATTTTAAGGGGCATTCTCACATTTGGCCTCTTCCAATATGTTTTAACCTCCAAGAGAGTGGCGCTATCTCAAGGCCTGTGCGTCAGAATGCGTGTGAGCAAATTTCACTTATTGATCCTGAGATGATTTTAGTTGGGGTTCGGTCAAGGTAGATCCAAAAAACACAAATTTAAAAAATGTATTTTTTAATAAAGGATTATCTGCCAANCTATTTGTCGACTCTCGTCACTGGCTGGGACAGATGGATTTTTTTTATTCTATTCCCTCTCATTAATTGTTTAAAATCTTTAATTTACGGGGAAGGGAAATCATTCTTACATTGTAGCTTCTTCTATTACAATACTATAGATCTTTAATAGTCATAAATAAATAATTTAAATTATGATCTTCAGAGATGAAAGAAAAGTGACAAGCGGATGAAATATAGGATATGATGACTGCGAGAGATAATGAGTGGAAGGTTGGCAGTAGGCCTAGAATAGATACGTATCAACTATTTCTTCACACTTCTTGGGATCTATCATGAGCGGCGAAGGAGAATTCTGTCACGTTGGTGACAACAGACAGCATCGTAACTGTTATATATGTCTATATTCACTTTTAAAATAATATTTATTTGAGAGTGGTGTCATTGGTCACCTTCAAATCTGACTTTCATTAATGTATTTTTTTTACTCATTATAATCAAATTACAAAATGTTTTTATTTATTCTTAACAGAATGTAATATGTAAATTAAGGTTATAAAAAAAAGAAATATTCACAATTGAAATTTAGCTTGTAGCATTGAAACAATATTAGCAGTGTCTTTTGCGCCATTCAGTAAAATCAAATTTTTTGGAGTGTAAGATAACTAAAATTTTACACTTTATTAAATTAAAAAAACTTCTAGCGATCAGAGAAGCTAAATTTTTCAATAATATGAACCTAGTAAATTGTTTATATTTGTAAAGTGTTGATTGAGATATAATATATATGTACTAGTAGATATGGTTGGAAGTGAGTAGGGGTTGCCCTGAAAGTAAATAGGGGCATTTGAATTGCCTCTCAGGCGTAATTAGAATTTACAGAAAAATTAATAGTATTATTACAGGTTTGTAATAATAATAATTGTAATTATATGTTTAAAAAGCATTCTAGTATTGTAGTATTCTACTAAATAGTACTCTAGTATTCTTGAGTATTTTGTAACTAGTATTCATAGTAATAGTATTGTAGTATAGTAGAGGTAGTGGAGTTTTAAACTAGAACCAAATCCTTGATGGAAATTTTCAAAAATACATCTGCTATATTTTTTATAAAAACTCCGTCAAATGAAAACTAAATAACATGTTACTAAACAAGTTACTTAAGAATGTTTGTAATAATTTCACGGATTAGCGATTGCAATTATTGAAACTTAATTTTATATGATATTATTTAAAAATTAAGTATGCATTATTAGTATATAAAATATATATTTAACGTTTAATTTATTTTTCCTTGCCTTGTAAAATCTACTCCCTATAGATTAAATGAACATTTGATTTATTGAGCCTTATGGTGGGAAATTCGGTTTGTTTGCGCAATTCTTATATTTCTAAGAGGTGTTTCTCTGGTTAAAAAAAGAGAGTTTGTTGACCGTAGATATTATTCTAAGATGATTTTAGTTGGATCATTGTATTTCTACAGCCCTGATGATGGCTTACAATGTAAGCCGAAACGTTGGCAGATAATCCTTTATTAAAAAATACATTTTTTAAATTTGTGTTTTTTGGATCTATCTAGACCGAACCCTAACTAAAATCATCTTAGAATTTCTCTGGTTATTTTGCTTATATGTAATTGATCACATTTAAAGCTTGCATTATTTCGATTTATAGATCTTCAATATTTATCATCCTACAGAAAACGTCTGTTGTAGTTTGAATGCCTTCAACATAGGTCTTCATCTTAAGAAAGTACATATTTAAAAAAGAAATGGTAGGAAGGAATTCCTGAATATTTTTTTTTTTTACTGGAAGGAATGGGATAATAATATTTAACGCGATAAAGTGTGGGTAAAGAAGTTTTGAAAAATTTATTTTTATATGCTAACTAAAAATGATTACCTACTTTCTCCTTATAACTTTTTTTTAAAGAATTAGATTTCCCAAGAAAATAATTTGTTTTTAAATGACTAGGAAAGTCAGATAAATTATTTACGTAGCATTGTACATTAGGGTTCTGCTCGAGTTCGTTTGCAATTTTGAATAAAAAATGTATAAATTTTAGTCTACTGCTTGAAAAGTTTGAAATGCTACTTTTAAGTATTTTCTTTATCTAAAAGTTTTTTTTTTTTTTAGCTCTGCAGCATCGGATTGGGAGAACGAAAGGGATGTCATGGGCTATTTGTCATACTTTTGTCGCTCTCATACATGCTCTGTATTCATGACTGGATGATGCACGTGATTTTCGATAAGCACCATTTCGTGTCTAGTTTTGTAGCCCTCATCTACCCTTCGCCACTTCGCCATCGAATGAGAATGTCATTCTACAGAAGATCACTCATCTAAAAGAATGTGATACTGCAATAATACCAGGACCACTAAGGTCAGCGGTAGTTGGGGAGTATATTAGTAACTCCTATCTCGAGATTACCCTATTCTTGCGTAACATGCCATTTAAAAGGCAATGTTATTTATCTTGAAAGACATCTTGACCATGTTCTCTAAGGGAAAAATCAACAAACCGGAAAAATGGATATGTTTTTTTAAACAGAGCAGCCTGAAGAGACACAGAACTATTAAATCTAGTAATATATTATATACTAAGATGATTTTAGTTGGGGTTCAGTCGAGGTCGATCCAAAAAAACACAAATTAAAAAAATGTATTTTGTTAATGAAGGATTATCTGCCAACGTTTCGGCTTACATTGTAAGCCATCTTCAGGGCTATCATGAAGATGAGAGAGGACGTCCTGTCCCTAAGTTCACATTTCCATGACTTCAGACAGTCATGAAAATATTTAATTTTCGGCATATTACTATTTTTAAAAAATTCGATTTATATAATTTTATAACATCACAATTATTTCAAGTATCGAATTAAAATCTTTAATAAATATTTATTTGGTTGTGGTTTATTATCTCACATACATTTTAAACAATTAATGAGAGGGAATAGAACCAAAAAATTTATCTGTCCCAGCCAGGACTCGAACCTGGATCTCCTGCTTGCCGGGTCTGTATGCTATCCATTGCACCACCGGGACGAGCTGGATAACTTATTAAATTCCCACCACAATAGCGAATACATCGTCTTAAACTCGAAGGAGCTGACATTGTCAAGCTATTTGTCGACTCTCGTCACTGGCTGGGACAGATGGATTTTTTTTATTCTATTCCCTCTCATTAATTGTTTAAAATCTTTAATTTACGGGGAAGGGAAATCATTCTTACATTGTAGCTTCTTCTATTACAATACTATAGATCTTTAATAGTCATAAATAAATAATTTAAATTATGATCTTCAGAGATGAAAGAAAAGTGACAAGCGGATGAAATATAGGATATGATGACTGCGAGAGATAATGAGTGGAAGGTTGGCAGTAGGCCTAGAATAGATACGTATCAACTATTTCTTCACACTTCTTGGGATCTATCATGAGCGGCGAAGGAGAATTCTGTCACGTTGGTGACAACAGACAGCATCGTAACTGTTATATATGTCACACTAATAATAATAATAATAATTTTGTGTGTGTATGTACATGTATGTGAAAATGAAACACTCGCGGCTGCGATATATATTCAGTAAATAAAAACGAATGGGATAAAGAGTGCAGTGAACACACACAAAGAAAAAATTACAAAGAGTAAAATCTCCGAAAAATGTACTCTTTGTATTTTTTCTTTTCTATAATAATAAGTGTGTGTGTGTGTGTGTGTGTATCTGAATATATATATATATA
>KZ807886.1:96729-106740 GCA_000696205.2 Oncopeltus fasciatus | reverse complement strand
AAAATCATATATATATATATATTGAAAACCAATTAAAATACAACAAATAAAAAATAAACCATTAATTAACATTGTAAGAGTTTTTCCGCAGAATCAACAATCAATCGGTCTTGTAATTTTTATGAATGATGAAATATTAAGTTATCTGATAAAAATAGAATTAAGCTTAATTTAAAAAACCAATTTCAAATAAAATTATAATCTTATACTGTTCCAATAAAATAAATATTATATGAGCTCTGTCCTGGACAAGCATAAGAATGGACGATTGATCAAATTTCTTTTCTTCGCGTTGGGCGCTGGGAAAATTATTTGGCAAGAGTTACTGAGTTTATTATTTTTAGCCCCTTCATCTTTTATATTTACAAGTAAGAGTGTTTTAAGAATGGTTTGTCTTGTGAACACCTCGCCCAATGTCGGGGCTCATAGAAGAGTCGCCAAAAGGTAGATTTTCTGTTACGACTTCTGTGTTCCCTGTGGAGTAAGGCCCTAATTAAGGTCACCTTTTTGGGTATTATGCATGTATGTATGTGTATATATATATGGCATTACCAACATTTGAATCCCGCGAGGAAGAACTCCATTCAATGTCTGGTATGAACTTAAGCAGTAGAAAATCGAGCTATTCTCCTAAGAGCATTACGAGCGAACATATGTGAACATAATTCTGACTGAAATGGTTCCATATAAAGTTAAAAGGATTTCAGGGTGGCGATCCAGAATGCCCATTGAAGAGGAATGGGATTCTAATCCACAGGTATAGCTTCACTGTATGGTCTAGAGGAATGTCCTTAGTTTTCATCAAACATCCTGTTTTCTTTTAGGATTAACAATTATTAAATACAGAAAAATCCTAGGACAGGGGGATAATATGTGCTAATGGCAATGCGTTCATATTGTAACACCGGCTAAACAGTTCGTCATTAGCATACTTGAATAAGATCATTCAAACCTGCCAAAACTAATAATAGGCACATGAGTGGACCTATTATTAAGATTTAAAACAAGAGTAAAAATGCTGTACAAATATGATTTCGTAATCCTTGAATAACATAGGTGAATTTTAAATAAGGCCTTTTCTGGCTCAAAAAAATATACATTATTATAAATAAATAAAACAAAAATTATTTATAAAAGAAATAGTAAACAAATTAGGACAACGGGTGTAAAAAGAGAAGTCAATTAAAAATCTTCCTAATTCAAGTATTTCTAAATTACGAGCCAGGGCAATTGTTTTAGTGATTTGCGCCAAGAGTTTTTACGGAGTTCATTTATACAATATAATAATTTCAGTCATTTTTAACATGTTTTATGTTCTAAAGATATAATATATGTAATTTTATTCTTTTAGTGGTGATGATGGGAGATGAGCCGGATTTTCATGTTATCGCTGACTGCATACTCTCTTCTTCTATAGAAAAGTAGAAAAACGAGAGAAGAGAAATCTGTCATTACCCGCTCCTAATTCCCACATAGGACATCTGAAATGGCAAAACATATCGGTTCCCGGGAATAACCAATCCATGCCCTGTCATTGGCAAATGTCAGCCAATCAGATACATGTTACAAAGATTGCGCTGTGGTCAGCTGATAGAGTACACTTATCGGAATCAACCCCTCTCCCCCTTCCATCCATCGACTTCGAATATCATAGTCTTTGTAATTCAGAAAAGTCCAAATAAGAAGAAATAGATTTACCATTAATCAAATGCAATACAATATATATATATATATAATCCAAAAAAACACAAATTAAAAAAATGTATTTTGTTAATGAAGGATTATCTGCCAACGTTTCGGCNTAAACTTAAGAGACTGAATTCCCTGTGGCAAAGCCGTCGCTCCAGGGGGAGGAGGCTTTAAAAGGAGGGGAGGATGGATATCGTTTATTTTTAAGAACTTTATTTCTTTCTTAAGTTGGTTATGTAGAATATGTTTAAAAGTGAAAATGTTTAGGTTGAGTGCCTCCTGCCACCACTTCTACCGGTCGGCCTGGAGAAGGCCATACATACCTTTTTCTTCTATCGCTCTTTCTGGCTTGTGAGATCAAATTAGTCATTTTAGTTTATTGTGTCCTCTGCAAATACGTAATGAAGGTAAATCTGCTTAGTTTCTGCTGCTCCTACATGGCGGGCTTTTATAAGACCTTTACATGGTGGTCAGGATCCTAAGAACTCGACTTGTAAATTCAAAGAATTTATGTTGAATTCGTTCTGTTCCTCTTGGCATTCCTAACAAGGCAAGCTTGGGTAAGCCGAATGCCCAGTTACTAGTTCACAGTTCCTCGTTCACTTAACGTTCCCTCTCGGTCCTATGATTGCAAGCGTATTGTTATTGGTTACTGGAATGTGTTGGAGTGTTACTCCGGCTAAGTGGTAGACTCTTAGTTTCAGGGCTGCCCGAGGACGAATTATGTAAGGTGTTGCCTCATCGCTCTTCCCTCTCTCTTTCTCAGATTCCCTTTCACCTGTTGGTGTACCACTGACCTTTCTACATTTGTGTACGTTCAGCCCCTTGTTTACGTCTCGTTCAATCCATGACTAGATAAGTCACGCCCTTTCCATTCATGTTATTAATCAGACAAGTTGCAGCTTAGTTTCAGTAAAGTTTTTCGAACAATTAAAAAAAATATAAAGTAATATCCATGATAATAAATATATCTTATGCATCATTTATTACCTAAAAGTTTCATTAATTAGCATTAATCGAATTATTAGTTGATTACTAAAAACTAAGAAAAATAATGTATAAATATTATTTTTTGTGGTATTTAATCCTAAGTAAATTATAACAATTTTTAGTGCGAGGGAACAGAATAAAAAATCCGACCGTCCCAGCCAGGACTCGAACCTGGATCTCCTGCTATCCGGGCCGGTGCGTTTTCCATTTACGCTACTGAGACTAGCCTGATAAGTTATTCAATTTCCCGCAATAGTGTCGAGATTCTAATCGTCAAGGCAAACGAATATATCGTCTTATGCTCGGAGGAGCTGACATTGTTAAGCTGTTTAATTGAATCTCGTTATTTACTTTTAAATTTTTATTTTATATCGGAGGTTAGACTCTCGACACTAGTGCGGGGAATTTAATACTTATCAGACTTGTCTCGATAGCATAAATCAAAAATGCACCGAGCTGGATACAGGAGATCGATGTTCGAGTCCTGGCTGGGACATTTAGATTTTTTTTATTCTGTCCCCTTGCATTAAAAATTGTTAAAAATAATGTATTTCTTCCATGTTTCATTTATTTTTAAATGAAAATACATAAATACATTGAATATTTTTTATACTTTATTCTCTCTAATTACATAAATTAGTACTATAATTTGATATCGTTTACAGCTTCATATGGCTCGGAACGGTATGTCTTTTACCTACTTGTCGCTATTGTACAACTCCTCGTCCGTTTTTATGTATCACATCCTAATTTATTTGATATATAAGGCTCTGTAACGGAAAATTAGCTCATTATAGTCTTCAGTGTTAGTTTTCAATTTTTCTTGCTCTTCATTAATCCAGATTCAGTAAAATCATTGGCCTTAAAAAAGAAATCCGTTGTATAGCTGAAGTAAACAATTTTGCACGCTTGGTCTATTTCTACATTCCCGCTCCTCACTCATTCATAGGTTAATGGAAAGCATGTTAAATTTGGTTTCTTTATAAATTCTTTAGGCTCTCGCTAGTGTACAGGGAATCTAATGAGATATCTAGCTCGTCCTGGTGGTGTAATGGTTAAACACGCCGGCTCGGACAGCAGGAGATCCAGGTTCGATTCCTGGCTGGTACAGATAGATTTTTTTTATTCTGTTCCCTCTCACTAATTGTTTTGGTTTCTTTATTTCGACAATTTGTAGGTCTCTCGGAGTGTAAAACATTTACAGGTATAGAAGTATAAAGAACTACATTTTTTTTATCTTCTCTTTGTAAGACCTGCCAAGATCCTAAGAAATGTTTTAAGAGCCTCCTCATTATGGGACCAAATTGAGAAGCTTGATTTCCTTTAGGCAAAACTGCTACACCAACGTGGATGCTAACTCACACTATTGATCAGTTAATGGTACAAAATGTTTACATTATATATATTTTAAGTTTAATTTGGGGACATTTTTTTTGTTGCTTAAATCATAAGGCTGTACAACCAACATATAAGTGTCAAGTACCCATTTAAATATCGTGTCCTGCTATTTTCTGAAATTTTAGCTCTATCTGTCCCTTTGTCTCTGCAAAGTATAAAAAATGACAGTATTAGAATGCCTTTTCATATTTATTGTTCACACAGCTCTGAATTTGTGAAGGTCATGGAAGCTAGAATATTTGCGTGAATTCTATAAGTAATCTAAAGTTATTCTACCTATGAAGATGACATATCGGACCGGCTCCATATCTCCTATAAGCTGCTGTAAAGTTAAACTCAAACGACTCTGAATAAAGTTCTATTTACAATGTTTTCTGTGATGAGTTCATTTTGCTGACAGTAATCAAGTAGAATCATAGTGGTAGTATAATTTTTCTTCTTTTTTTTTTGTGATGGAGTCAGAAAAAAAGAAACATGAATTGATGGACGTCCAGTTGAGAAGTCTCTTATTACGAAGATCAATGCTCATTGAGTGTATGTTTGTCAAGTCAATTCTGTGAGCCACCCTCTTATGTGCTTAGGCCCAGATATTGATAGGGTCTTCGTTTCATACCCCACCCGAAAATTGATATTGATTTTTATTCTATTCCCTTTCATTAATTGATTTAAATTTACGTGGGATTAAAAACCACAAATAAAATCGATACTTATAAATTGATTTATTTTGTTTAACCGTTAACTCTCCTTTTTGTATCTCAAAAAGAACATCAGTAATTAATTCAAAAGGAAAGTTTTTTTAACCGTAGATATTATTATTAGATGATTTTAGTTGATGATCGGTCTAGGTAGATCCTAAAAAAAAAAAAAAAAAGAAAAATACATTTTTTAAAATTTGTATTTTTTTTTTTTTTTTTTTTTGGATCTACCTTGACCGAACTCCAACTAAAATCATCTAATAATCAGTAATTAATTTGAAATAATTAAATTGAAATTAACTGAATAATTTTTAAATCGCCTAAAAATACTTGTATATTCATTTAATGTAGTTTCTTAATGTAATTGATATGCGGCACGCAAATGCATTGATAATTATCGCTTGTTTTATCATTTATTTAATGTGTATCTCCTACATGTATTTTGTTGTATTTGTGACTGCGTTGCTTTCTTGTTGTCGTACAATTTTATTTAATATCATTTTATTGTTAGCTACTATTTGTTTTTAATGCTGCTCTCTAGACAGTAAATTTAGATTTGAATTTAATTATTTCTTTTATGAGGTCTCAACTAAGTAGTTAATTCTAAAATATTGATTTCTTAAATAAATTTTTCTGTAGATATTTATTATTTTGATATTTTAATTTATTGTTTACTTTTTTATATGTATTTCATTTGACACCATAAAGTTTTGTGTGTTGCATTCACTATAGTAGGTCTTTCACAAAAATATTTTATTAAAGACTTTCCCGAGTCTTTCTTCGTATAATGAATAAAGTTAGTGGCATAACAATTGTAATACTGTTTCAGAGAATGGGAATAGATTTTAATAAATTTAGTATATTTATCCAGTACTGGTAATTTATTTATAAATTAGTATGTTCATTTTTAATGTGGTAAGACTTGGTAAGTTTAAATTTCTCTCACATAATCGACATGATCAATTCGATAGCCATTTTGCTTTACCCTGTCTTCCTTCTGCTAACAACCCTCATATACAACTTTCTTCCTTACCTTCCTAACCTCAAATCCACGTTTTCTTCGAAGGTACTGTGATGGCACTCGCACTGCAGCCTCTCACCCCTAAGTGGATACCAGCAACAGACTTAATGCTTTCTCTCCCTCTATTCTTGCGCATTCGCTTTCGCCAATTCTACCCTTAGTTTTCTATAAAATCATGACTCTGTATTCCTTTCTATACAAAAGATATAAGTTTAGGCAGGCCCCTGAATACTGTTTCCAATATTTCCTTATATAAATTACCCTGTAAGTGCATTACAATTTTCTCCCCCCCCCCCCCAAATTTGACTATCTATCTCTCTTCCTACCCTGGCATAACTCCTTTCTAAGTGTCTCCTCTCACTCCAAATGTCCTCGATTTAAACATTGTTTCAATTCTGCTTTACCTTTGTGACTTATGTTACTTTTTCTGTATATTTTACTTTAATTTGTACTTATTTTTGTTTGCATCCTAAATTTTTTTATCAAGCCAGAATTTTAAGATCAAGCCAGAATCAGATCTAACACACAATCTATGTGTGTTTTATCATTTCCAATAAATCTTGTTACTTGTATACTATGTTGCGATCCTTGTTGTGTTCCAGGGGATTATTGTCTTAGTGCCTTAAAAAAAAAACAAAAAAAACAAAACTTCTAATACAATATATCCCGCTAAAGTACCTATTAGGCTGAATAATGACAACTATAATAATGCTAATAATATAATTATTATCATTGTGGTTTGAATGCTATTGAAAAGAAAAAAACCAAGTCCTATTGATTAACTTATTATTTATTAAGTGCTAATTATCACATTTTTCTTTGTACTAATGGTGTTTATAACTACAATGTTTTTGTTCCTCCTATAACGCTAACCTTTTGAGCGTTAAAATCTTTTTTAAATAATTTTTGGTGGCTGATGAACCTCAACTCCAACAGTTTTGTTAATTATATTGGAGCTGAGTTTAGATTAGATTTGAGTTTCCCTGTGTGTTGATTTTGCCTGCCGTGAAATTAAATTGAATGTTGACACATTTAATAAACTCCATAAAATGAGATCTAGGGATTGTGGTTCATATATTTATAATATCTCATAGGAGTATTTCCAGCCTAATTTAACAAATCCTTTTTCAGTGGTTTTTTTTACAAACTATGTTTACTTTAATAATTCTGTTCACAATTTGATATTATGGTAAATACAATTAATTTTAACATGGAACTTATTTTGCTGTTTTAATATTTTATAAAATTCCTATAACTAAATTCAAGTAAATATCACATTGGTGCATATATACATGGATATGTGAGAAGAGTTATAGCGGAAGACCGTTGTTTTGGCTGCTAGATAGAATTGGAACATTAGGAAACATTTTGAAAAACAGTTTTTTCAAGGTCCCGTTTTCAAAGTGTTTTCATTCTTTCGGAATCTCTCATAATAGGAGGAATTGGCGAAAGTGAACAGGCAAGAATATTTATAGAGAAAAAACATTAACTGTGTTGCTGGTATCCGCATAGTGGTTGGACGCTGTAGTGCAATTGCCTTCACAAAATCTTTAAAGATAACGTGCACTTTGGGTTACAGGAAAAAAAGTTGTATTCGAGGGTTGATAGGAGGAGGGGAAGATAAGGCAAAATGGCTGTCCTTCGAGGGAAATTTAAACTTGGCAGTCTTAAAACATAATAAAAAAATAAGCCAAAAAAAAAAAAAAAGAATGAAAAAGCATACTAATTTACGAAGAAATTACTAAAACTGGATAAGCGGATCTAATTCTCTCCCTGTTCTGTGAAACAATTTACCTTTGTATATGATATCTGGTTGGTGGAGGTTCTCAATCAAAGGTGAGTTAAATAAATGATTAGTTGGTCAGTAACCTCCACAGTTCATACATTATAGCAACTACATAGCTCACCTTGACTAACTTTCAGCACTGAAGATGAGTCACTAGCCACGAAAGCGCTCTGCGTTGAGAAAATATATATATGTATGAACTGTGGAGTTTACCACCTTTGAGTTGTACAATTGGTATGTGAGAAACTTTATAAGATGTATTTACCGTTTCTTCTTCCGGGTTGGACCGTGTCAAGTTGTTGATATTTGCCGAGCTTTCGCACATCATGTGATGGCTTCTTCAGGGCTGAAAAGAGAATGAGAGCTGTAAAAAAAAAACCACTAAAAAAGGATTTATTAAATTAGGCTGGGAATACTCCTATGAGATATTATAAATATATGAACCACAATCCCTAGATCTCATTTAATGGAGTTTATTAAATGTGTCAACATTCAATCTTATTTCACGGTATGCAAAATCAATACACAGGGGAACTCAAATCTAATCTAAACTTCAACTCCAATATAATTATCAAAACTGTTGGAGTTGAAGTTCGTCAGCTACTAAAAATTGTTTAAAAAAGATTCTTTTCAGCCCTGAAGAAGCCATCACATGATGTGCGAAAGCTCGGCAAATATCAACAACTTGACACGGTCCAACCCGGAAGAAGAAACGGTAAATACATCTGACGACCGTCGAAGCCTACGTGAACAACTTTATTAGATTTCACTCACAGACTGCAGAAAGTCTTTCATTCTTAGGGGAAGTCGAATCCGACGAGAGTGAAGAGTATGGACTAGTCGTGAGGAAGGCACCACTGGATCACTGGGGCAGAGTGCTCGAATCCGGATCGATCGGCGAGAGTGGAGACGGGAAAGTGAAGCGACGATGGCGAGAAATCGGAGCTCCGGGTACGAGGCCGGGGGAGAGCGGTCACTACTCCTACCGGGGAGGAGAATTAGCTTGCCAATTGTATTAGCATTCATTTCCCCTCTCTAGTTTTCAGCAGATTTCCCCTCATCCCCCACCAACCCTCTGCCATCGTCCTCATTGGAAAAGTAACCTGGGGGTAATGTATTAAGGGATGGCATTGGTCCAGCCTTATCTTCATTAACGGTGTTTAATTTTGTAATTTATCACAGCATGATCAGTGTTTATTCTACAAAAAATCTAATGCTTCTTGATTTTGTATGGCTGCTCATTAATGCACGTCTATGGATCACTTTACCATGCTGATTGTAAAGTAGATTTGGAATTAGGGAATCAACGAATCGTACCGAGCTAAAATTGACGGTGTTTATTTAATACTGTTGTGTACAAAATAGCTAGTTGTTTAACATGATTGGACATATTCGTGCTATGTTATTTTTAAGTATTGCTCATTTCTCTCTTCATTATTATTTTCATTAATAACCTACCTTGACAAATAGGATTACAATCATTGTTAACATTTGGCAAAATCTTGCTTTGACTGTTGTAGAATCGGCCATGATGCCGTAGATATTTTTCACAATGCATATTGTGTATGTTTATTGGTATTCTTTATCTATCATTAAATTTTTTTTGTTTGCATATAGGTCGGTGTGAACGGGATGTATCTGATTTCATTATCTATCATATAGTATTTATATTATTTTATGAAGACGTCTAGCAAAGAGGATACATAAGAAGGCATTACTTAGTTTGAAAGGCTGAATTTCCCCTATCTTTGCCATCTGCCCATCCTCTTTCTGGCATTCGAAATGAATTAAATCATTTGTTTTCCTTTTAATTCTAATTGTTTGGCTTATCAAATTGCTTTGGAAATGTGTTTGACGGTATTTACAGTGTTATTTAAATAAGATAGCCTTCACTTTACTCAGATTCCACTTGAGATTAGGAATAAGATGGAATTAAAACTATATCTTAAGAGTCGGCTCCTTCTCGGGCCAGTAATTTCCCAGGGGCCATCGGATTCTCATCGACTGTCAGAAGTCTGGAGCCTTTCAACTTATTCTGAAAATCATGAAGAACTTTTTCTTTTCTGTCTTCTACCTAAATTATTGTCACATTGCCCTACTTGTAGGAAGTTCTTAATACTTCTTTCTAGATTTTTATACACGGTAGGAACTACAAACTACAGATATTCTGAATGAATCTATATGGTTAATTAGCAATTTGGGTTGGTAAATTAAATATATTCCGGTATTTATTTATAATATCAGGTTTGAAAGTATCATTTATATTTTAAAAGTATAAAACTTTTCGTTCTTCTTTTTCTTTATTTATTTTTATTTTTTTTAAAGCTTCTTTTTAATACCTTTGGACTGTCTAAAACTTGCCATTCCATCCTAATATCCATGGGTCAGCGTTTATATATATATATATATATATATATATATATATATATAAA
>KZ807885.1:254761-272758 GCA_000696205.2 Oncopeltus fasciatus | reverse complement strand
AAATAAATTAATAATTTTAAAAATGGTGTAGAAATTGGGGGTGCCGTCAAGCCTTCCAACATCCAACGAATCCAGTCCTTTCAATAATCCAAAACCCTCAGAATAATCGCAAATGCTCCCTTTTACGTATCCAATTCCTCCCTTCACCACGATTTTAATTTTCCCTTTTGTTCAGAATCTCATTTCTTCCCAATTCACCCTTTTCCACAGTAAACTTCCATTCCATCCTAATCCACTAGCACAGACCATGTTTTCCAACTCCAAACCCTACAACCCTCCCCGGCGACTCAAACGAAGATGGCCTGTCACCTCCTGGGGTCATAGTCTGTAAATAATTTGAGAGTGGTGTCATTGATCACCTTCTCTCCTCATGTGATTGTCATTCAATGTCATTTTTACTACTCATTGTAATCAAATTACAAAATGTGTTTATTTTTAACAGACAGTAATAAGTAAATAAAAGTTTAAAAAGAAATGTAAAATGTAATTTTTATTTTATTCTTTGTTCTTCATTTTTATCAAATTGCAAAATGTTGTATTCTCGCTAAAATGTAATAAATAAATGGAAGTTAAAGAAATAAATAAAAATATAAATGTAACTTCGAGTGTTGGGCTGGCTCCATTTATTCTTAGAAGAATAAACCAAATTCGGAACATGAGGAGCTTTATAATAATATAAAAATAAATAGTTTTTGGCTATAGTTGGCTAAGGGGGAGGGGATTTAGATGAAAACCAAAATTTATAATAGTTATAGCTTCGTTATAATTAGTGTTAGGAAAACTTGTAAACCATCTAATAAAAATAACTACGGTCAAAAAACTCTCCATTATAACAAATTATAATATCCTTCCGTTGATTAATAATCTCTTTTCAGTCGAATAAGTATTTCCCGCTGAGACGATTTGGCTTATATAGCGATTATTGTTACTTGTCTCCAGCAGAGGGAGGGATTGAAAAATGACGGGGTTGTTAGCCTCATAAGCCGTAAACATCGGGCTTATCTCCTTGTGAAATGTTGCCACAAAGAGAGAGAACGGGACTAGGCCCGCAGCCATAACGGGTCTTCGCCTTCGTTAGACCTGCCGATTTTGAGGACCGACACCCCGAGTTTTTTCTCACAGCATCTAAACCAGATGCTGATTTTTTTTTTTCAAGTTTTTTATTAAATTTTTAAAAAATGTACTATTCAGAAAACATGGTCCTCCATTCAGTATGAAGAATGATCTTTTGTAAAATAGCGTTAAATTAATCTGAGGTAATTACTTAAGGTTGATATATGGTTATGTCTGATTTCTTAATAGGAAAGCTTTTATAATGCCATTAAGCAGAACAGATTGTTTAGTCGTGCATTTATTATTCTCATTAAAAATGAAGTATTATTCATAAATATTAATTTAGTTGTGGTGTATAATCCCACGTAAATTTTAAACAATTAAGCGAGGGAATAGCATAAAATGCCCGGTTGTGCAAGTGGTAGCATACCGGCCCGGAAAGCAGGAGATCCAGGTTCGAGTCCTGGCTGGGACAGATATATTTTTTATTCTATTCTCTTGCATTAATTGTTTGAAGTATTATTTGTTTAAAAAAAACTGATGTAAAAACTGAGATCCAATTCGGCAAGTAAATGAGTCCATAGATAGATTCTTTGGACCATTGAGAAGAAGATTCTGCTTTCAGAGAAGATTGGGCTATTTTGGACTGGACAATCACTCCCCGCCTAAAAGTTATTAACTAAACTTCTCGTATATATTAATTAATGGTAAAGCTTAGTTATTAATATACCAAAAGAATCGTGTAAAAAGAAAAATAACAGCAGAGGTAAGGTTGAAATGTAATTACAACCGACGATTAAATAATAAAATATTATTAATGTAGATCAGTTAAAGTATAACCCACCATAACCTTGGTAGACTTATTCCTGATGACCATACACGATACACGATAGGGTGAATCCACACATCTGTTGCCATTGTCAACGAGTCCTTCGATTCCTTCCTCAAGGATGAGGGGTGAGGAACCTTACGGATAGTCTCTAAGATTATTTTAGTTGGGGTTCGGTCGAGGTAGATCCAAAAAAACACAAATTAAAAATTCCCAGTCATGGAAATGTGAACTTAGGGACAGGACGTCCTCTTTCATCTTCATGATAGCCCTGAAGATGGCTTACAATGTAAGCCGAAACGTTAGCAGATAATCCTTTATTAAAAAAATACATTTTTTTTTAATTGGTGTTTTTTTGGATCTACCTCGACCGAACCCCAACTAAAATCATCTTAGAATAATATCTACGGTCAACAAACTCTCCTTTTGAACACCCTACGGATAGAGTTCAGATGGGAGTCAGCGTGCCATGGGAAACCTATTTACAGATAAAGGCAAATGCCAAAGAGGGGTATTTTCCCCGAACTGATGGCGAAGGAAATATCGCATTACAGGAGACGATGCGCTTTCTCAACTGATTTCTTACTATCTTTTCCGTCTCCCACTGAAGAAAAACACAATTATCTATTATCATTTTTTTTATTAATTAATTATTTATTAACATGACACCTCTAAAGAACAAGAGAAAACACTGGTCAGCAACCAATACACCTTAATCACAGCTAGAATCCCTGCCCAAAAGGCGCATCCTCTGAATCCAATCCATCACCCNTAAAATAACAAATTACTTTTTATTTATTAAAATTCCAATACCATAAAGTCGACGGTCAACTATGTCCATTTAGAATAATATATTTGCTTTGTTCAGACTAATTAATTTGTTGATATAAGGTTTTTTTAAATTGAATTCCTTAGTCGTAGAGGTGACAAGGAGTTCATAGTTGAAAGTAAAACTACGAATTCCATTAAAAATGGCTATGTGAGTTCAGTAACTGAATTGTGCCGTTAGAAAGTATTGACAGTGGAAGATAAACTACTCCAAAATCATGAAGATTACTAACTGCCTGATGAGTAGAGATTCTCTTTCTGATTGCATTTGTTGAAATCCCCGTATGAGTTAGTCTACTTGCCGTATATATATATATTCCCATTCTATCCTCTACGGCTTTTAACATTGAATTAGCTATTCACTCTTACTTATGTAAAAATTAATGTAACTGGTTAAATCTCCTTCGTTTTGTGTAAGCAAGCTCCTGCTTGTGGGATTTTTGCCATTTTGGGAATAATTATTCTGGGAAAGGTGTGTTATTCTGAGAAACTGAAATGAATAAGAAATATTATGCTGACAAACGCACAAATTACATGTGTCACATATTCGACAAAGGAAATATTGAATAATGAACATCAATATTTAACTTGGTCTTACGTACACATCAAAATTCCCAATAAAATTTAATTTGTTGGTTAAATTGCCTTCTAAATGACAAAAATGTTGTATTTTTTTTAATTTATTACAAAGTTTCACGATGAAATTAAGCTAAAAAAGATGTTCTTGTAAAATTATTAATATTTAAAGAATAATATTCATGTATCACACCGCATAAGTCATTCAAATCCATATGAATAATTGTTTACGTCTGCATAGCACTTTAGATCGCACAATGTATATTTGTTTGGATAAAAATCGGACAAAGACAATAGGAACCATCAACACAGAAAATCGTAATTATTTATATTTTTAAATATCAAAAAGAAAATTAAAACTTAACAATTTCTTCTGCCTCTAATATGAAAAAAGATAAATTTTTAGTTTAATTTTAATTAATATCTTGTTGAATAAATTGCAAATAATATACAGAAATAGTCTGCAATTCTAGCTGAGAAGATCTTATTTATGTATATATTTATACGACAATATTATCATAATTTTGAACCCAATACCCTACTAATAGAAATTCGCTTAGTATCGCCGTTCCCAAGTTACGAAGGCAATCCTGATGATTGCCCTTTTTTGCTTGAGGTTTGTTAGGATGTCAAGTCACTAGAGAAAGCCCTTGTAACGGGAGAAATTCAAAATAGGTAATTCACTGGGAGGCAATGATGCTACCAGAGCAGTCCCAGTCAGACCAGGGCTTACTCAGCGAATTCTCAAAGGCCGTAGCCAGCAGGGCCATCCGAACGGCCTGAGACCGGACGCAGCGGTGCCCCGACACTGGCGTCAGCTCCACTCCAATCTCCCGAGGAAATACACTCAGCCGGAGATCTCAGAGCAGCGGTGATCTCATTACCGTCTTCCGCCAACAGATAATATCCAGTCCGGTCCAATAGCTAAACAAGGCTGATCAAATGATTTATTCTAGAGATCATAATGGCAGTGACTGGGTTGACAGATCATTTTTGTCTCACATCTCAAGCGCGCGCACGCTGAGGATGGCTGGGTTATTACCAAATGAAAGAAATATGAATATTTCCGTTGTTATTATTATTGTTCCATTTCAACTTTAAAACCTTGTGTGTAATTAATATTATAGAAAATAATTAACTAAATTTCCTAAAATTTATGTTCCACAAAATTTTACAAGAAATATTACGAATTGTGTATTCGTCTTTCTCGTAGGTCAGGCTCTTGCTAGTGTGTTGGGAATTTATTAAGTTATCTAGCTCGTCCCGGTGGTGTAATGGAAGCATACCGGCCCGGAAAGCAGGAGATCCAGGTTCGAGTCCTGGCTGGGACAGATAGATTTTTATTCTATTCCCTCGCATTAATTGTGTAAATAGAGATGATTCATTACTGTAGAAGTAATGATCCACTGTGAGAGAGAATTACTAGAAGAAACGGAAGATAGGTAAAGATCAGAAACTTATCACAAACCATCCAACAGGCTCAAGAAGTTGAACAATATATATTGCAGAGAAAATGGGAAGTAGTAAAAAGTGTTATTTTGCATAAATTTAAATTTCTACCTGCCAACCCTTCTCTAAAGAGGTGAAAGCTGGGTCTCATTAGACAAGTACTGGGATAGAGTCCTTGCTACAGAAGAGAATTACATCCGTTGAGTGCATGAAAAAACAATGATAGATCAAGGGGGAACTACGAGTGCTTCCTTGTCAAAGGAATAGTTGAAAATAGGCAGCAGAAATTTCAGTCATCTACGGAGGTTAGCCCAGGACAGGCAAATACAAAAAAGGATAGCCTTTGGAAGCTAGGCCCACAAGAAGTCTTCCTCAGGGAAGACAAGGCCAACATGGACCTAATCTCCAGGGTCTGATGAGGCAGAAGAAGAGTATGGAACTTGAGATCATGAAGGCATTCACCCCAAACCGCTACGTCTTGCTGACATAGCCCCATGATCCTCCACGCTGAAGGAGGAAGGGTAAAGAATTAAATAGAAGGAAAATAATCTGGCTTCTTTCTGAAAGCTGCTGGATTACAAACTAAATTAGTCTACGGAAAAGGGGTTTCCTTGCTGGGCGGCTTATATATTCGTTATAATGAAATTATATATATATAAACTAAATTTATGTTTTACACTTAAAATTACTATTGTAGTTGAATATTGAGATATAAATTTCAGAAAAGTAGTGAGGTGCGGCAAGTCAGAGGAAGGTTCAAACAAAAAAATTACAATTTAAAAATATTAATTTGTTTATGGTTTATTACCCCACATAAATTTTAAACAATTAATGAGAGGGAATAGAATAAAAAATCTGTCTGGGACAAATAGATTTTTTATTCTATTCCCTCTCATTAATTGTTTAAGAAATTACAATCGTTTACTCAGCTATTTATATGTTAAGGTTTACTAAATAATTTATGAATTTCACAATAATATGTATCATGCCACTATATCTACTTCAATAAAATAAAATCGGGAAAAGAGTTATTTCAAATTTCTATTCAGTTTAAATAACATATTAAACTTAAGAAATAATATTATAAATTAGCTCCTATTGAATGAAAAATTATGGTGAAGTTAAGTGAGAACAGAGGTTATTTACGTAATGTAAACGAAAAAGTTGTTACTATTGCAAACTGAATTTCCTAAATTTTGGCCGTCTTCTGGGCAATGGGGGTGATGGAGGGAGAGTTTCCTACTCAGGGATAACTAAATCAATGACTGGACAAACAAGTTCAACATTTGGAAATAATATAAAATAACAAATTACTTTTTATTTATTAAAATTCCAATACCATAAAGTCGACGGTCAACTATGTCCATTTAGAATAATATATTTGCTTTGTTCAGACTAATTAATTTGTTGATATAAGGTTTTTTTAAATTGAATTCCTTAGTCGTAGAGGTGACAAGGAGTTCATAGTTGAAAGTAAAACTACGAATTCCATTAAAAATGGCTATGTGAGTTCAGTAACTGAATTGTGCCGTTAGAAAGTATTGACAGTGGAAGATAAACTACTCCAAAATCATGAAGATTACTAACTGCCTGATGAGTAGAGATTCTCTTTCTGATTGCATTTGTTGAAATCCCCGTATGAGTTAGTCTACTTGCCGCATTAACGAGGATATATGGAGTTATAAAGGGCCCTGCTGCTTGTTATTCACAGGCCGACAGACAGGACAAAGGGACATTGTTATCTGAGGAGTTTAGGGCGGGAACTCTGAGATGCCGGCCTTCCAATGAGTTACTGGCCGTTCAATTAGGAAACCTTCATTTTTACTGATTTGCCGGGAAGACACCTATGACAGATCCTCGAGACAGTTCTCATCAAATTTGCATGAGCTTTGTGTGTCGGTGTAAATCAGAGCCATCCAAGTTTTTGTGAGCTGAATACACTGTTTTTTCCCCGCTGTTGTGAGTGTGGTACGTGACGTGGGTGCGGCTTACCTGGCCTCCAACCACACGTTATTAACAAGGATCTATTTAGACTTAAAAGAGACCGCATACAGATGTATAGAAGTGTTGATGGGTTTGGTACCTTACGTTCAGGAGATATAAATACGAGCGTATAATACACAAATAATAGTAAATATTTATAATTATATGCTGACAATATTTATAATAATAGAAGTAATTATAAATAATGGGTTCTAACTAACAATTTTTAATTAAAAATTCTTTTTCGGGTTTCTTTATTGAGAATGCGTTTTAGGACTTAAAGGCAATAGGGCAATGTGTCTTCAACAGGCACCGCACACACACCCAGATAAGCACAATAGAGATTGGGGTATCCTGCTACCCTGGATCACCAGACAGACAGAAATAGACTAATATTCTAAACTCCGTCATTGTTCTGGCTTTAGAACTATGGGGAAGGGAGAGAAGTTGGGGGGGGGGGGGGCTCTTTAACCTTTTCCTTCAAGGAAGGGAAGTTATAAGAGCGAATATCCCCTTAAAATAATTTTTTGACAAATGAGTTTTTCTTTAAACATTATACAATATAAAGATTATTTTACACGACAATGACTGTATAAACGGGCTTTCAGTTTAGTATCTTTCTAAACTTTATATTCTGACCCCCCCTTTTTTTGTCATTATAGACATAGATTTTAGAAGAATAATTAATAAAAAATAATAATTATATCTCAAACATCCATCTGGTTTCCATATTTTCAAATATTTTTTAAAAAACCTACACATACATACACGCCTATTGTCATTTAAATGTTTTGCTTCTTATAAGCAGAAAAAGTATTATCATTTGTTATAATACTAAAGCGACTTGTTTGATTTCCTTATGGAAAATATGATACCATTTTACAAAATAAATTATTTTTAAATAACTGGTCGATCATCTTTAAATAATAGTAATCTTGAAATTTTGAGCAGAGGAGATGGCAGTTAAGATACTTACATGATTTTAGTAGGGGTTCGGTCAAGGTAGATCCAAAAAAATACAAATTTAAAAAAAGTGTATTTTTTAAAAAGATTATCTGTCAACGTTTCGGCTTATATTGTAAGCCATCTTCGTCGGTCATGGAAATGTGAACTTAGGGACAGGACGTCCTCTCTCGTCTTGATGATAAGCAGCCCTCAAGATGGCTTATAATGTAAGACGAAATTTTTTTTTTTTTTTTAATCTACCTTGACCAAACCCCAACTGAAATCATCTAAGAATAATATCTACGGTCAAAAAACTCTCCATTTATGTAGTTAAGATATTTTTATAAACACTAAGTAGTAATTAGGAACTATTTAAATATAGTTATTAGGAACTATTTAAAAGTTATTTAAAATTGTATAAAATGTCTGGACAGTTATACGGTTAATTAGATGGAAATTACTGCGCTATCGTTGTTGTCTGCCCGGAGTACTGAAACCACTCTGAAACTTTGCCTGGAGGCTTCAGCCGGAAATTCCGCAGTTCGCCACTTCCAAGTTACTTGAGGACTTAATTAGATACAGAATCTCTCCGGAAAACATATCGGCATTTCATACAGGGCTGTTGAATTTGCATAATTACTGGCGGGAAGTGATTCCTCACGAGAGGAATGTCTGCTGTAAAAAGCCCCTAAGGTTCCACGCAGTTCCCGAGAAAATTGCAGGAGGCCTGTGAGTCACACAGCGGTGGGTTTTGTGTTGGTCCCGCGAGTACGTGACCAAAGAGCTGCCGTGAAGAGTTGCGAACCGGTAACGGCGAGTCGCCTCAGGGGAAACGGCCAAACCCACTGAAAAGACTCGTTCCCGGGGTAGTTTGCAGGGTTTTTTTTTCGTAGCGAAAAACGGCGAAAAAGACCATTCAAAAATATCATGTTACCTGCAAGCTGGGCTATTAAGTTCCAACGTCCCTTTCATAATGGAGTGAACCTTTGAGTACTTGGCTGGCATAAGACGTTATTGTACAACTGATCCTTATCAATGTTGAACTAATATTATACAAGTTGTCCCGGAGTGGAAATTCAGCTAATTACAATTTAGCTTGTCTATTGGAAAAAAATTTCAAGTCTTCGCCGATTCTACTTTGTTAANATTAAAAGTCATAATAATATAAAACAAATATGTTTATTACATACACTTTGGTTGTGCTCTATATATATAGTTTTAAGTTATGTTGACGAGGGTGCCCGAGATAAACAACCTACACATACCTATGAAATATTGTTTTACTCTACGTTGATAAAGCCCTTTTCTCTAGACTATCCATAATTCAATATGAAATTCTTTTCAATTAGATGAATTTTAATTAATTTTTTACGAAAAAAATACATACAAGAAAATATAAATGTCACACAGCTATTCAATTTAAGGTGCATATTGCATGTTTGGTATTGTTGCAGCAATTAATGGTGGCTGTATGAAGCAGAGAATAGCATACTGCAGAGATAGGTATATTTTAAATTTGTTTTTCTAGAAAATAGTTTTAAAAGTAAACTCGTAACTCCTATCCACACACAAAATGGGAAAAAAAGAACAAAATATGTCTGTCATATTGACGAAATTACTCTGAAACCAATTCAATTCTTTTAATATTAGATGATTTTTGTTGGGGTTCGATCAAGGTAAATCTAAAAAAATACAAATTTTAAAAAAGGTGTATTTTTAAAAATTATTTTCCGACAGTTTGGTTGTCTGCAAGTTTAAATTCTCTTACATAGCTTTCTACATTCATACTTTTGACATCAAATTCCATTATGGCTATATTATAATATTAGAAATTATTATTGTATTCTCATGACATTGTATTTCTACATCCCAGAAGATGGCTGACATTGTAAACCGAAACGTCGGCAGATAATATTTAAAAATACACTTTTTTTAATATTTGTATTTTTTTGGATCTACCTAGACCGAACCCCAACAAAAAAATATCTAATAATAATATCTACGGTCAAAAAACTCTCCTTTTGAACAACTCTTTCAATGATTAGTCTTTTCCGTTGATGTGCCTAATTTCATATCATCTTCAATCAACGACATGAGGCAATATTATTTGTTAAAAGTTTGAAATTACTTTATAAGCCAACCGTTTAATATGTTGACAGTTTTATACCATTTTGGCAAATAAATGGTATAAAACGGTCAATCAATAATCAAACCATGAGGCTTTTATACCATTTTGATGGTTTTTTGAAAACTACAGATATAATTTTGATGAAATTTGAAATACAGGTTGCCACTGGCTAGATACCTAATTTCATTTGAGCTTGATTCAGTAATAATTCTTGTGGTTACATTACGAAGTTATTGTAGAGAAGACAAAAATAAAAAGTTTTCTTCCTTATCCACACAGAAATAAGTATAAGTCAAAGAAGACCACAATTTGACTAATTAAATAGTCAATTATATGTCTCTCATGTAATGGAGGCATATGGTGCTCATGAGGAAACAGATGTTAAGCAAAGAATGGAGAAGATTTGATCTTTTCATCAATCTTCCCGCCAAAAACCGCAGCATTCTTGTGGTTCTTATAGATTTCTAGCTCCTATTTCCGAAATGCAGCATTTTGTTCTTAAAATAGGCTTTTCAATCAATTATATTATACATTTATTCTATAATTATCCTAAAAAAAATTAAAATATATATTCTTTCCATTGAAGATCAGACTCTCTCTCTCTCTCTCTCACTCTCTCTCTCTCTCTCTCTCTCTCTCTCTATCTCTCTCACACACACACAAACACACACACATTCAAATATCTTAACTAAATTCTTCATTTATATTACAATAAACTATATCATATTACGTATGCATAATATAATTATATATTAGGTTTTTTATAGTTCAGAATTATTAAGATTATTATGAACATAATAAAAATCCATGATCAAACAAGGTCCCCCTTTGCCCCAAGAAAAAAATTTAAATGTAAAGTGAAATGAACAATTCAGAAAATGATACTTTAATTAATAATAATTTTTTTGCCAAATAAATTTTATAGCTACATGATAAATCTAAGCTTTTTAATAAATATTTAATAGAAACAGTGATGGAAAGAAAAATATCATAGCTTGGTGGTAGGTTAACGTTTAAAATCCGATAACCTTTGAACGAGCCGCTTATCAACCAATACAAGATATTACCAATAATATCATCACTCATCTCAGTTTTGACACATATAAATACTGTTAAATTAGAAAGTAATTAATGTCACTTCACACCAGTGAAATTTTAAAGCCCAAACTGAGTGTAGTATTACTTATAGCAGCATCATTTATTGGAGCAGTTAATTTATTACTCTTGAAAAGTGTATAAAAACTGTTAACTACTGATCATAATAAAATCATAAAAAATTATAAAATGATAAAAGTTAAACCTACTGTATAAACCATTTATATATATATATATAAACCAACTATATTAGCAGATTTTTCTGAATGAAGTAATAGGCATTTGATCATTTTTATGTGTTCTCAGGATAAATATGTCAACGGAATTGAAACAGAATGATCTCATCACTCAAGAATTTTATTTCATTTAAAACAGAAATTTAACCATTTTGGAGCTTCGACGAGCGAGTCTAGCAATGGACTGGTACTCCAAATTTATGAATTATGAGTTCATAGCTTCATCTTCAGAGCCAAGCAATCATCAAAAGGCGAAATTAGCGATGAACTTATATCCTAGTGAAGTCTTGATTTGACTGGTGAAAACTTTTTAACTAACTAATTTAACTAATGAAAGTTCATAATAAATCAATCAAAAACTATAAAATGATCAAATAGAAGTACTAATATGCTAATTTACTCGATTTTTAATGTATTAGAAAAAGCTTTCAGCTAGAGAGAATATAGAAAATTAAAAGTCATAATAATATAAAACAAATATGTTTATTACATACACTTTGGTTGTGCTCTTGGAACATATTTTTGCAGTAAGTAAATCCGCTTAGAACGCTCATTTGGGTTGAAATCCAACTCTAGTCAAGCCATTGCCAGGGAAACTTATAAATGGGTAATTAATTATATAAAACTTCTCCCCCACGACTTTTAATTGTTTACAAGGTACATACAAATAAATAAAATTTCCTTGAGTAAGGTCATTTAAAGCGTTCCACGTCAACTATTTATCATGCAGTGAGCGTTTGCTGCATACAGTGGCCAGAGTGCAGACGTAGCATTTTAGTCTGTTCTAGGGATAAGTTATGTCTCACACCAACGTCAACACACACGCGAACACTCATACATATTATACACTGCTTATTGAATTTGTTGGAACTTAAGGATTGCAGCTAAAAAAAGATTATAAACCTAAACGTGGTTACTGTTATGTACTAAAATTCTGTTTAATAAAATTTTTCTTCGTAAAATAAAAATCTCTCTCTTTTTAACAACACAGAGATAACAGAGCTCTCATAGTAAAATACTAAACCTCGAAAGCCCTCAGCCGTAAATAATTATAAGCGAAGTCTTATCTTTTATTAGCGAAAAAGACCTTCTTTCATAAAATATTCCCCTAGTAAAATATTTGAATTCTGACGTCACACCCACACCTTTACTGAACCGTTTATTGACGAATGTTACATCTTTGGAAAATCATTCCGCCTCTTTGGTAGGAGGGTAATAAGTAAGATGATTTTTGTTGGGCTTCGGTCAAGGTAAATCCAAAAAAAATACAAATTTAAAAAAAAAAGTTGTATTTTTAAAAAGATTATCTGCCAACGTTTCGGCTTACAATGTAAGGCAGATAATCTTTTAAAAAATACACCTTTTTTTTTAATTTGTATTTTTTTGGATCTACCTTGACCGAACCCCAACTAAAAACCATCTAATAATAATATCTACGGTAAAAAAATATCTCTCCTTTTGGTAATAAGTAAGTTTCACTTAAGCACTATGCTCATAGACTGTATATATGTAAGAGGCGTAACTCTTTACCTAAAGTGCTACTGAATTCTGTTAATTTGAGCCTAGTAATTTTAGTGAAAAACTTGAGAGGAATTCCTGAATGAAAATGAAATAGTCTTATTACTGGGTAATCACGACTTAAAAGCAGGATATCAGGATATGATTAAAAATCAATCAATAAATCGATTGGTAATTTTTCTAAAAATGTATTTCTATTTAGAATTAGCTTATATATAATGCATACATTTTCACAATTATGAATATCTAAATTTAAAAGAAAATAATGATAAGGTTTCATTAATAAATGAGTAGACGTGGAATTAGAGACTAGTGTCACCGACGCTGGTCATGTTATACCGTTCAAATTTAAAACTAATTCATTTCTCTAATACTTCTTCTAAATGCACTTAAAGCCAAATGAAGTATTGTAATCACTGCTACCCAAGAGAACAATGATATTATGGGAAGTGAACAGTCCGTTCACGTTGAGAAACAACGGCGTGTGTAGGAGTTGGTTTGGCCCTTTCACTCCTAGGCCCGTCTAATTACAAATCATGTAACTCACAAGTTATTTATGTCGGTCCCTCGACTTCAGCCATGAATATGGAGGGACGGCCATATGGCGTGTGTGGCGACACCGGCCCTCAGGGTGATCCAAGGGCCGAGGTTTAGGTAGGGGTAACATCACATTTCCCCAGTGGAAAGTGACCGTGTAAACATGTGATGAGAGGATAATTTAATAAATAACAGGGCCTGTCTCTTCCCGCCGTCATCACTCTTCACAATAAAGTGGTCTGTCGCGTACCCCGGCACCCGTCACTTCTCTCGGCCCAAGTCATCCTTCAGGCTTAGGGGCTTTATTTAATTTTTTATTCAAGAAAATATGATTGCCTTTAGGAAGGTACGTGTAATAGTAGTAAGCTTGGATCCCAATTTATAACCGGAATTTTAAGCCCTTCTTAATTCCCCAGTTAGTTTCAAAGTATCGCCGCCGCTCATAACTTTCTACTGATAAGACTTACCATACATAATATATTTTAATCTAAAAAGCTCCGGAGCATTGCCAACGATCCAATATTATTTTATTTAGTCTTAGTCATTTGTTATTCTTTAAATCACAGAAACGCTCATTATCAAATCATACTATCCAGTTAACTGACTATCGTATTATCTTAGTATAATCATTTTCCAGCAATCTTTTTCCTTCTACAATAGTCTATATATCTCAATTTTCTCATATCTTTCAATTTAGGGCCTATTGAGCAGTTCTTTAATCTAAATTAGTTTAAAACATATCTTAATAAATATTTATTTTTATTATTAAAGGTATTTTCCATTTAAAAGAGGGCGAGAAAACGATCCATTTTCAAAAGAAAAATCTTTGGATGTAGGGGTCCTCAAAAAATATAAAATGGGAACAGGACATCTCATTTTTACCGATTGCTATACTTATATATGATTAAATTTTTTTTTTAATTAGGTGAAATGTTTAAAAAAATATTTAACCTTTTGTAACTTTTTCTAACTGAAAATTTTTTTTTTTAACTGTCGCCTATTGTTCTTGAAATGTACGGACGAAACTGTCTCTAACAAGTAACTCAGCATGATTTTATTTTCAAAAAAGAAAATATGGATTCTTAATCGTTGATATTTTCTTACCATAACTTTCTACATATTTTACTCATTTACCATGGGAAGGAGGTCGCAGAAAGCCGAATAAGGAATTTATTGAGTTCTTCCTTTTGGACAGTCTAAACCCAATTATTACACTACAAAATCGAGAGCACGGTCAAAATTAATTTTATAGTTTTACATATTGGTCATAAATTGAATTTCACCCATATATATATCTTTGAAATATGGAGCGCAAAGACTCCAGCAAAATGAAACAAAAAAAAAAGTAAAGTTCCCCCATAACATGTGTGAAACCCCTTTAAGGATGAATATATTATTCGTCCCAGCCGTAATATTTCCACTAACGAGATTATATTTTATCCTCAAATCAGAGATAACTTGCAGAAAAAATGGCAGGCCGGTCCGATGTCGAGGACACGGCTATACTCCATGTTGGACAATAACTCCGAAGATCGTTTAAGGGCCGTTCGACCTTTAGATTCTTTTTCGTTTTTCTAAACAAGGAGAAAACATATCCTGTTACCAGTGTCAGATTATGTTCTCTCGGCGTCTCCTCCCTTGCCCCCCCCCCTAAAGGAAATCGTTAAAATTTTAACTGTCTTCGATGTGGGTGTTTCAAAAGGGAGAAAACCATTCATAGGAATGTGAATTTTAAACCTTGACCACCTGGTCGTACACTTCACCCTTCCATACTTAAGGAACAATTATTTTTCTTGTGAGCAATTTATATAATGTACCGTAGTGTAATACAAGCTTGAACTGTTGTTCGAACCACAAAACTTTTCTGACAAATACAATCTATGTTTGATAGAAAAAGATATTATTTAAATAAAACCATAGCACTTTACATACTATTTCATAATGTTAAATTGGAAACTTTTGAGACACCTTAAGGTATTTTCCATTCAGACCTCCAAGTAAAGACGCACATAAGATAGGGATGTGTGTGTACCACAATAAACTCTTATCTGTGACCCGAATCCTCATGCTAATAATCAGTAGTATAAAAACGTCGACGGGATAACGCATATATTTAGTGATTAATTCAGACCTTACTGAAATGGCATGACCATCAAGTAGATCACATGGGAAATGAGCCAACGACGATATCAGTGAATAGGCGAATATTAACATCCAACTCGAGTATAATTTATATTCCAAGATAAGCTAAATTATATCTCTCAACTGAATGCTATTTATCATCAGAAAGTGTTTATAACTTAAGAAATTCTTACTGTGTTTGATCAACTTTGGAATGATTAAGAGTTTTGAACATGTTAAAGTGAAATTAATGGCTATGACGGAATCCGACATTAACGTAAACATGTATTGCAGTTTCCAAATTAAAGGTTATTCTTAACATAGTACAGTAGCAGTTAAAACTCACGAGGAATATAAAGTTGTATACGTGGAAGAAGTTCTTGGCGAAGTTGACTCCACAACAGCCGGACTGTCTCCTGTTCTTCACCCTCATCATACTTCCCCAGGATGCTGCATCTGCAAAGGCAACAGAGATTATAGGAACCGCTCATTCTCGAGGAACAACAATCTTTTTTCTTATTGCTAAAAACCAACAACAACATTATTTTAAATAATTAATGCTATAAGGTGTACTGATAGAGACCAAATTTATATTTGAAAGGAACTGCGTAAATATGTGAATTTATCTTCATCGCAATTATTAAACATTTGTATTTAAAATTTTGATTCCAACTATATTAGCAGATTTTTCTGAATGAATTAATAGGTATTAGATCATTTTTGTGTGCTCTCAGGATAAAAATTTCAACGGAATTGAAACAGAATGATCTCATCACTCAAGAGTTTTATTTCTTTTAAAAGAGAAATTTAACCCTTTTGGATCTTATAGCATCATCTTCACAGACCAGGAATCTTAAACGAGCTAATCTAGTAATGGACTTTTACTCCAGCGTATGCTTTTTTTGCCAGGTAAACCGTTTTTTGTTGCACATGGGCGAAATTTATGAATAGAAGGATTGAAATAAAAAGAACAACTTCGGTCAAATCGAATCAAAATTCCTTTAAAATAGAAACCGTGTTAGCTTTCTGAGTTAATAGCTACATCTTCAGATCCGAGCAATCTTCAAAAGGCGAAATTAGCGATGAACTTATATCCAAGTGAAGGCTTGGTTTGACTGGTGAAAACTTTTTAGATGTACTGAGGTGAAGTACACTAATCTTCGCGCTTTTGAGATACCTGAGCTCGGAATATGTAACTATTAACTTTGAGAGCAGACAGCTTCTATTCTATTTTAAAGGAATTAAATTCTTGAGTGAAGTTTGACTTTGTATTTCAATCCTTCTGTTTATATTTAAATATTTATTTCAATGCAGTGCACAGACTTTAAGTATCACATACGAATTCTAAACTGCTAAAAATCATTCTAAGCATAGTTAGATTTTAGGGTAAGTCACACATAATCTTGGAGTATTAATATTAAACTACATATATATATANCATATTAAATTAAAATGAAATGGACTTTTCATATATATATATATAGTAATCAAGAACAGGTGGGATAGAGAGTGCAGTGCACACATAAAAAGAAAAAATCATAAGGAGTAAAATTTGCTGGGATCTCTCGCCCTTCATCCTCCTGTTACTGAGAAATCAAATAAGTAGTCTTTTTAATAATAATAAAGACGGATGTCCAACCAATAAATAAAATAAAGAACAAATACATAAATGTGACTTAGAAAAAAACCTGAATTGTCCTGTAAGCCGTGAGAATATGAACCTTGGTAACGAAAGTGGTCTGATTTTGATTATAAATATAGAAGCTATGTGCAAAGATTGGGAAGTTATTTATACCCTGTTGAAATCATCCTTCCTCCGAAACCTGCAGCTTAGATTAAATACCGGAATGTAAATGAGTTCTAAATGACGTTATTTATTAGTGACAGTCTTAAATAAGCTTATTATAACGTTTTTCCACGGCTTTTAATGGGGACAATCCTATTTACAGAGTTTAGAATGAAATATTAAATCGTATCTCAAATAAGAACATTTGAAAAAAAAAAAAAAATGATCCTGCGTCTGTATTAAAACCGATTTAAACAATTATTTATAAAGTTAAATCTCTGACATAATGCCTAATGGTTCACATTACAAGTACCAGGATCAGCTGCTTCAAAAGAATATTAAATCAGGTTATAAGCAGGCTTAACCCTCCTTCATATTCAAAAGTAATAAACTTATTACTATTTAAGTATATTGATACATTAAAAAAAAGGCGTTTTAAGATATTAAATTAAGTTTTCCTATAAAATTGACATAGGAATGCAATTCACAAGCATTCTTAGTTTGACTTTGCACTGTGAGGTAAAATACTGAATCATGAAACTTCTGTGATACCATAAATTATTTTATTTTTTGCAGTTTCATTAAACAATTTTTTTAAAAGCTACTTAGTTTTTATGCACTAAAGACTGTTCTGTCTAAAAAACATTTAATAATTTGTTAACAATATATATATATATATATATATATACATACATCAATGATACAAAATTAACATTCAGAATGAAAAAAGAAAAACAAGAAAAAAACACATTTACAGTGCAAGGAGAAAGGGATTATTGACCTCTGTTCCTAATAAGAGGCAATAAGCCCAAGAAGTTCCCCAGGCCATCTTCGTTTTAGTTAACTGAGAGGGTTGAAATGATTGGAGACCGACGATAAGGATTGGCTATAATACGTGTATATATATATATAT
>KZ807885.1:239333-254713 GCA_000696205.2 Oncopeltus fasciatus | reverse complement strand
ATAAATTAATAATTATATAATATAGTATGAAGCGTGTGGAGATGAGGTCTTGTACGTACGGGATATTAAAGCATTAGCAATTATTCTAGGATTATGGATTGAAATGAGTTATTATTTGGATATTGGAAGGCTTAGCGGGTCACAGTAAAGTCTTGTAGAGGGTAAGTATATTTTTATCTGTAAGCTGTGTGTCTGTGTCTGTTTCAGGGAAAGAGTCCGTGTCATCTATTTAGTTGTTGAATACTAAATTTACTACTTATTACTACTATATTTATATAGTAAGAACGTTTATTTCTCATGCGTTTATTTTAAATAACTAACCAAAATTCTTTTTGTAAACTACTAGATGATTTCGTTAATGGCTGAAATCGGCTGAGGGGAGAGGGGGTTTATAGGAAGAGCACATTTTAAAATCCGAAAATCCTAATTTCTTCCTTAATATTATCGTTACGAAGAAAAATATGCGTAACATGCGTAAAATATAATTTTCTAGCATTTAATTTCAACAAAAGTTTAACACGAAAAGCACATTAAAGAAAATATGTTTGGAGAATTAAGGAAGAAAGTAACTTCAAGAATCGGTCAGGCTTTCTTATTTTTAAATATAGCAACCAAATTTAGTATTAAGGCTTCTTATTGTGAAATATTGAAGGAAATTACTTCTGGCTGAAATCGGATGAGGAAGAGCAGGGTATAGAGAAAGGCAAAACTTTTGTAAATACTAATATAGCGAATAGTTTAGAATTGTAAGTGTACGAAAACGTTCATGGGAACTTGATAGGAATACGATGTAATTTTAAAAAAATTCATATTGTATGCGAATTACGCTCTGGGGTAAGATGACTTGTAAAAGGATGGGTCGTAGGAAGGTAACGTGCATTAATGCCATGAAGTCACTCTCGGTCAAAACTCCTTTCTCTCGTACGTAATTGCTTCCTGATATTAGCATAATCAATGCACGGCCGGCCCAGGGCCGATGTGGCGAGGGAGCTGTCGATGTGGATGTGGAAATCTCTTCGTACCTGCGACCTTGACGCCGGGATCGTGGTAAATGACTACATTGGATTGTGGGCAGCAGGACCACACCCTCGAACACTTGCTCGCTCTCGGGGAGGAGCTAGGATAACTGTGATTTTCTCTGACCACACGGGAGAACGCTATTCTACAGTGGTTCGTAGAAGAGACTCGTTGAGGGAGGACATGCTATTATAAAAGCAACAGCTAACAACTAAATGAACAATAAATAAAACCGCTAATATATAATATAACAGCTAGTAACAGCAAAATAAATATATCTTATGCGTATTAATCACTTTCCGAATAAAACCTTGTTGAATAATAAGAAGTTTCATCAAACAATGTTGGACCTATATTTTGGCTTTTTTATATTCTTGGTTTTTTTTTTTTTTGTTGGTTATTATGCAAAAGGAGTGTCTTTAAAAGTATAATTTGTACTTCTTCATAACTACTATGGTTAGAATTAATAAAACTGAGGAGTGAAAAAACATTTTAAAAACTTATTTTAAAAAATTAAATTAATATTTAATATTAAAGGCAACAAGAAGGTCAAATTAACCTGAAGAAACAGCAAACAGAACAAAGTATATCAAGCCGGGAATGTTAAATATAGGATTAGAACAAAAGAAGACTGAAAAAAGTCACTAGGTCAGACATACAATAATGTTGGAATCCATTTAAACGAGCCAGCTTTTTTTTGTCACATTGGAAACTTTATGTCGTAATACCCCGTTCGCGGAATTGGAAAAATATCAAGGTTTTACAATACCGGCTGAACCTCAAGAAAAGCATTACAAGAGCAATGAGGCCAATGAAATATTTACTCAGATCGTTGAATTTTTAGGTTTATTTTAAACATAAAGAATTTGATTATTTATTTATGGATATAATTTATTTTTAAAATGCAGCTAATCTCACCGGGATTGGTCCATTGAACTTTAACGAGGAATTCCCTACGAATTACTATGCGGCGAAGGGCGCTCGCGGCCTATGCAGTTAAAAATAAAAATAGAGCCTCCGACATTTTTAAGAGACCCATTCGATGCTCCTAAGTCTGGCGTTGCAGGTTTGATCTGGAATTTTGGATACGATAATTATTTTATAGATAAATAAAAGCTTGCTTGGTCAAAAAAGTGTTTAGAAAATGGTGGTCATCTGTAATAAGGGGAAGTAGCTAACTCCTCCATTGTCTAAGAGGCTTAATTGATGGATAAAAACGAAATAAAATAATACTTGAAAACTTTATAGTGAAGAGTGGAATTAACAGATGGAAAGCGTAATATGGCGAGGAAAAATTACAGGGTTGGTGAATGTTTTGGAGGCGATTAAGCAGGTGTTCGAACAAAACGGCAAGCAAGGTCAGGGTAGGCCAAGGTAAAGCGTAGGATATGTATGGTCCCTGGGAAATAGTTCTACATTGAATTTGTAATATATATTTCAAAACATTATTTTAAAAAAAGCCTAAAGGATATGTATTAAAAATGAAAACAAAAAGTTTGCTTAACTGATATTTATCACTTCTAAATAGACTAATTAATATTTTTCATCTCATTTGTGTGTGCAAAAGACAACAATAATAGTAATATCAATCTAACAAAAATAGTATTAACCCACTTATGAATGACGTTTTCTGTAAGCAACACTCAAAGCTATTAAAAATATGAACTTCTGTTATATATTTTTTATAGGAAGGCGAAAAGAAAAAGATTTATAAATAAATTAAGATGTTATAAATGTTAATTTATATAAATTTATTGTAAAGCAGTTCAAAAATCAATAGTAATTCAATCATTATTCGATCATAATTATTATTCATTCACTCTAATATTCCGTCTGTTACCTTGGGTTCCATCTTGACTCATGACTCACTTGGAGCGATCATAAACGATGACAGCGACTCTTTTGCATAATAATGAATAGGAATTAAAAACTCACAATAGATAGCAAACTAATGCCGTAAAAGACTTCGGTGCGATAAATCTTAACACGAGGTGCAGAACTCTAAGAGGTCGCCAAGTCTTCACACATTCAAAACATCCAATCCTTTCAATCCAAAATCCTCAGAGTAACCGCAAATAGTCCGTATTATGTACATAACTCTTCCCTTCATTATAACTTGAATAACCCTTCAGTCCAAGATCTCATTTCCTACAGCTTCTCCTTATTCCATAGTCAAAACCCATTGTCACAGACCCTGTCCTCCAACTGTAATCCCTACAAACCTCCACGTCGACTCAAACGAAGATGGCCTCAGCATCTACTGGGAACATGGACTCTATTTAATTTACTTTTTATTCCTATACAATCAAATTACTAAGTGTTATACACAATAGAATGCAAATTATAAATATCATAGTAAAAGAAAATGTAATTTAAGCTTTCGCTTAAACCAGTTTGTAGTGAATAACAAATAACTTCAAGATATTATTATACCTTTATAATACACACATACCCATATATATTTATAGTAAAACAAAACTAAAAAATATAAAGAATTAAAAAATAAATATTATAAATTACTATACTCTACAGTAAGTAAGGGGTGCCCATATATTATTGAATAGCGCCCAAAAAAAAAAAACCCTTTTTCTTATCCCCGCCCCCTAGTCCTTTTCTTGTAGTATTAGTTCCGAAGTCCCTCACCAGGGTGCGCAAGTCGAGCGACTTGAGTATCCCTGAGGTCCCCTTGTGGAATGGTGGAAAATTACAGATACCAAGAAGGTTAAAGAAGGGTTAGAAGGTCCAGTTATTGGTGTTCCCTAATCGAGTGCTCACAGAATTACCATTCCATAAAGAAACATTATCAAATATTAAAAAATTGAAGATAAATTTCAATAAAGAAAGAAAGATTGGAAATAAATTTGTTGAAAAAAAAAAAGCTCATTCTGACCTGTAAAAATTGCATAAGCTATCCATAAAAAATTTAATGTATGTTAACTACAAAAACAATATTATCCCTCATCTAAACTGTTAGTAAGTATTAGTTTAAAAAGAAGTTATATTTAAAATATATATAATATTTGACTTATTATAAACCAACACTTCATGATAATTTCGCTCTATTTCACGCAAAAATATGGAGCTGATATTTTTTACTCCCAGTTTTGCACTGCTAATTTAAAAAAAATTATTAACTAGGTAATTAAAAAAATAATTATTCAAATCAATCAAAATTTTCGAGTACCAGTGCTGAAGTAGAACAGTATGTATACTATTTTATATATACGAGTATTAATGATTCTTGTGAATCTGTTACATGTATACCTTAAAGAAAATTTTGGTAGTAGTTTTTATTTCCAGAAGGGTGCTGGCTGTCTTTGGTTCAATTTTACGTTTATTCTAGATCTAGCTGGCTCATATTTTTCACGGAGAAAATTTGGATTGACGTTTGCTCTTGATCCCTAAATACCCTGAATAATTTACTGAGCTCCTTGTGTGAGCTGAGTCACTTGGCGGGGCGCATTTTGGCAGCTCCCCAAAAGTCCTCAAATGACTATCATTTAACTTATCAGTGCAAAATGCAACTAAAATAAATAAATAAATAAAATATTTGAAGGTAAATTTGTTTACCGTCAAGTTTAATGAAGAGAGGATTGATTATCAGGAATTTGGTCTAGGTAGTTACTACTTGGTATTTACTATCAAGACTGAGTTCCTGATAATCCTCACTTCAAATAAAACATTTATTTCCAAGAACATAGAATAAATAACTTTATATTTTATCGATAGAAATTGGTACGTTTACTTGAAAAATTTAATTCCGAACACCCGGAATTGGATTGAGGGAGTAAAAGAAGCTAAGGCAACAGTGTCATATAAATGTCAGAATAATTTATATAATTTAACAACTACCGAGATGTAATATTAACTACCTAGTTACCAAATGTAATATTTTCAAAAAGATTTGAATCTTCCTTTAAAGAATGGTAGTAATAATAGTATATGATCATTTTTTTCAATGAATATTTCATTACCAAACTAACAAGATTTGGTTGATAATATTCAATATTGGCAATAATAAATACTAAATATCTCTTTAACATTTACGTACTCGATCAATGGAGAGTTTGTGACCGAGGAGATTATTAATTCAATCAGAACCCCAACAAATTCTCTATTAATTACATACTCAATTTTCATGCAAGATTTACTCCTGGGGTACTATGTTTGGTAGTGATTCCAATCTTCGATGGGCCCTTTTTACATGTAAAATTATTAAAATAATTAAAGTAATTAATAACAAACTAAATAAAACAACAAGTACAATATATTTAAAAGTGCAAGATAAATACCGTATAAAATTATTTTTTCTTTGAATTGGCCATATTTTTATTACATTTATTAAATAAAAAATATTGAAAACATTTATTTTTTATTTCAAAATGGCTGTATTTAATTTATAAAATGTAATTGTTATATGAAATAATGTAATAAAGTCTCATTACACTGTAAATATTGAAGGTATTATTATTCTGTTTCAAGTACTTTTTGCTCATTTAAACCAACTGACATTAAAAACTGATATTGAAGGCACTAATACCCAAAGTGGTTGCAATATCTACTCTATAAGGAAAAAAAAAAAAATTGTAAGCAACGTGTATAGACCTTATTAAATGGGGTTCTTTTGTGAATCTCATGATTTGAATTTTCTTCACATGGGGTTGATCAATGGAGAAGCTATCGTTTGTTGGGTTGATCAATTATTGGGTTGATCAATCTGTGGCACGCGGAACGGGAACGAGGCTCTGGGAAATGTCATGCTGTATTAATTTGAAGGTGAATGTTAAGGTCTGTTCAGTTTCTTCTTGACTCAAGTGCCTCTAAGCTGACTTGGTTTCGTGAAGCTGAGTTCATGGCGGTGGGCAAGTCTACGATTAAATCTCCGTTAGAATTTTTCCAATGGACAAACACCTATAAGACGAAAAATATGACAAAAACCATGCGAATCACGTACAAGGACGAATATTTTTAAGAGCAAAGTAAACACGTTCGAGCAAAATGTTCTCCAAACCTAATAGGTCCTAAATGGGAGCCATTGCACATAACAGTGAAGGTGCAAGATTAGCGAGCTTATACACACGTCGCAGGGACTATCACAACCAGAAGGAAAAAACATTGTTCTGTTCATGTATCTCTTCCAAAAAACCGAGATTGAAATGGACTGATAAAGAAAGGTACGAAAGAGTTATTATGACTACCAATGAATATAGAACTGTCATACCTTGTATTATCCGTCTTCATTAGTTTCTGCAAACCATCTTCTGTTGGCGAGCGCTTTCGGACATTGTCCATCCTCGTGGCTAAATACATGTGTTCACTGTCTCTGTCTGTATTCAACGGCCACGAGGATGAACAATATCCGAAAGCGCTCGCCAACGGAAGATGGTTTGCAGAAACCAATGAAGACGGATAATAGAAGGTATGATAAGGTACGAAATTTCTCTCTGAAAAGTGGAAAATCTCCAGCGATTGTCTAAGGTAGAGGACTCTTATCGGCTGTTAAACTGTGAGTTCTGAAAAACCAACTGAAAAACATTCAAACACATACACGCGAATACATTTATATATCAGCAGAGTGGAGGCGCTTTTAAGGAATGCGTTGAAGGCAGTGACCTAAAGTAACCGATAACAGCAACTCCCACAGCTAACGCGAGTAAACTGGTTTTTGAACGCATCAAATGCGACAGAAGCTATCACGAGCACTACTCTTTAAAAGAATTTTAACACAGTAAATGACTAATGGGAAAAAATACTGCAAATTATCTTATTACTTATTTTGAAAAGTTGTCCATTATAGTTTAGTTTTACTGTAGATATTAGAAATAATATTTACTATTTAAATTAATTATTACAATTATGTAAGATAAGTGTTCAGATTTACAAACAATAATGCAAAGACTTATATCCCTTGTAAGACTAATGTTAATTCTCGTGATTAAGAAAAGCTTTTACATTAATCAACATATAAGACAAACAATGGCTATCGCAGAATAAATTACTTTATCCGAGTACTTAAAACACTCCCCCATAATTATTTCTACTTTTCTCAACGGGTAATAAGTGCTTGATAAGGAAGAAAAGAACTTCATTAGACAAAATTACTGTGAGGAGGCGATGGATGTGTTTGGCAATATATGGCTCTGTGATTAAATTCCCGTCTGAGAGGCGGGAGACAGCTGTTTGTCAGACCCGACCTTGGAATTTCTTACCCTGCTTTGCAAAGCATCATTACCAAGGGCGTATCCAAAAATGTGATTAACAAGCAGGTCTAAGCAAATTAACTATCAAAGTACACACGGTATTTTTTTATGTGTTTCTTAATTTTGCAGAAAATTAATTTATGATTTAATATAGTGCACTGGCTTAACCGAGAGGAACCGTTCAGGATTTTCAGGCGGGTTTAAGGCTCGCCCGGAGCAATTTTTTATTGGCAAATAAAGCCTGCCCAGTGGCATAAGTGTTTAGAAAAAGGAGGCGACCTGTATTAGAGCTTTAATGTAAATCAAGATAACTATTTAAAGAGAAGCTAAAATTAAAATATATTTGGCAGTAGACAATGAATAGATAAAAGATTCCTTGAGTTATACTCCTTTAATTTGTTTCTTCTATACTATACCATAAGTGGCTCTATGGAAGGTAACTTCACATGTGACTAATCACAATGAGGTAACGTATAATGGACCTCAGGTGCTGTAAAAAATTTAAGCCTTTAGTACTATTTGCGACATCCTTGGAAAATAATAATTTCCCGAAGTACTGCATATTTTTATAAGATGGTGGAAAACGACCTCAACTTTTATAAAATAAATTCATTTCGTTGATACTATAATATATATGTCATTAATTTCTACTCGTCCCTGGGAAAAGTCGAATTTGTATGCTCTTTCACATTAACATAAAATTAAAATGAATTCCGAAATGCTCGTTAAATAAAGCAACAACCACGATTGAAAAATAGAGCTTTTATGTAAATCAAGATAACTATTTAAAGACAAGCTAAAATTAAAATATATTTGGCAGTAGACAATGAATAGAAAAGAGATTCTTTGAGCTATACTCCTTTAGTTTGTTTGTTTATGTTCAGAGAATGTAAAGCTTTAACGATAGAAAACCTTCACTAAAAGAAGGAAGTTTTATTCTAAACAGCTTATAATGGACTCCAATGTGAAAACTCCAAGCAAATAAATATTTACGCCTCCTTGAAGAGAAGAAAATAAATAAATAAGCATTTATTATTGAATTAGTACCTAATATTAATGTCGAACTCTTCCAGTTTTTTTTAGTTTCCAAATCGTCAAAATTTTCATTTTATCATTTACATAAAAAAGTGCCACAGCACGTAAAAGTTGCGTGAACTAAGGAGATTTCTTATCGTATACTAATGTCATAAAAAAAGTATAAGTAGATTACATAAGTAGAATGCAGGATTGCTTGAAGGAATTCCTTGACAATGAGAAGGAAATTCATTTTTTGCTTTCTGTAGGTTACTCTTGATCAAACGGAAGAAATAATGGTTCATAAGAGAATGGTCTCCTAGACAAGGGCAGTCTAACCTTATTCCCGTGACGAAAAGTAACTAGCATTAACGTTTTGGTTACATTCTCAGTTACATTCAACAGTATTCGGTTCAGCCTATTGCTTGATGTTGAATTCTCTCTCCTACCCCTAGCAGAAGTCACTTCTGTCAGAAGCTGAGGAAATCGGAAAAGACAAGACAACAATAACACACCCTCAAGTTTTAATGAAGTACATGGGGGTGGGGGGGGAGGCTGGAGAACCCCCACCCACCCGGCCGACTTGACAAAAAAATTGGTGGGAGGGATGAGCGAATCACTTCGAATGAAAAAAATAAATATGAAAGAGGTCTAAAGCCCGGAATGTATTATATATTCCCGAAGTAAATGCACCCTTTTTCTTACTATTGTAATAATAGTATTAAGTATTGGAGTATTAATTAATAATAGTATTGTCGAATCTTCTGATTTTCCTAGAAGCTGTCATGAGACAACTTATCAAACAGAGAGGTAATATAAGCAAAACATGATATAGGATTAGTTATAAATTTTTCTATTAAGAATCTTCAAAAATTTAAATATATTTAAAAACACAACAAATTATTTCTCAAGTGTTCATTTTAATACATATTTAAAAATCTACTTTACTATGCTCTATATGGTATACTTTCTATGACATTAAACATTATAAAAATTATAGATAATTGAATAATATGATTGGAATAATTTTAATTTTATTTTATTTAATAACGCAATGTAATAAAAATACAATAATTATAATGTAGTCAAAATAAACTTTATGCTATAGAAAATGGCAATTAACTAAAGTTTGACCATCAACTAAAATTTTTTTAAATTTTAACACTTAAATTAACAGCTACAAAGTTAATAAATCAAGCTCATTAAAAATAATGTAAACTTAGATTGTACATTTTAAAAAAATCTTAAATTTCATCAAATTTCGTTCAGTTATTTCTGTAAATTTCATCTTACGCTGGGCAAATATTTTTTTTCTTATGTGATATTTAGATCCAATGTGTTTTGAAACATAAAAATTAAAGTTGTTAAGTGTTGGGACTCAGACATTTTTCAGAAAAAGCTACAGTTTTTTTTTCTTGTTTTTTTCTATCATTAAAATAAACTGATATAATAAAATCTCTTATAAAAGAAGAAACATTTACTAGAGTCAGTATGGAAATTATAGGAATATATAAAGTAAGTAAGCAATTGTAATAAATCTTATTTCTAAATTAGAAATACTATTCCAAAGATATACTCTTTTAAGCGTTCTTGTTTTAAATATCTCGGGACAATAACTCCAAGGTAGAGAGCGCTGGTCAAGAAAAAAGCAACTACAGTGTAGAGGACCTCTTTAATATCCGTAACTCCGAGGGCAATCGTCAAGGACGGGGGCTTAAACAAAATGAATGATAAAAAAAAGAGTGAAAAAGGAGCAAAGATGAAGGGGGGGGGGGAGGAGATAAGGAATCCCCGACACCTCGAAAAGCTACTCTGAGGAGATATGGTTCGACTGGATGGGTTTGTGTGGGAGGTGGGAGTTTTTGTGTGGGTAGAGCAAGACCTGCCTACACTGACAAGGGTTACCTGTTATCCCAGTGAGATGTCTACTTTCCCAGCTCCCCTCCCCGTCGACCTGATTCAGGACTTATTGGACAAAACATAACCTGACCAGGAACGTGACTGGGGAACATTCCCCACGCTAAGAGCAAGGTGGAAGACCTTCCTTCTGTTTTACCACCTTCTTCAGAACAGGCAACAATAGAAAGATCATCCTGTCAATAAAAACCTGCTTCAAATCAGATCGAATTTATAACATTCCTTATGGAATTTATTTATTTCCTGCTAATAGAAGCTGCTAATTTTTTTTTCTTTGCAAGTTTTGAAATAAAATATAAATACTATTCGAAATATGTACACCTTTAAGCGTTCTTGTTTTAAATATCTCGGGACAATAACTCCTAGATAGAGAGCGCTACTTTTGTGAAAAATATTTTTTCCAGTAGTTATTCGTCAGAAAATTAGCACTAAAACAATAGGAGTGAATATATTGTTTTCAATACCAATAAATGACAATAAATAACTAATGACAATAGATGAAAGAAACAAAATATTCAAAAGAACACTTGACGAAAGGAAGAACCCGCTGTGTTTGGGCCTATTTCGAATAGCTCATGTTTTGGCTAAATTAGATATGTTCAAAAAGTATCCAAATTTGGATGTATACTTTAAAAAATTGCAAACATAACGTAGAGGGAGAACTCCGAGGGAGTTTTATGGACGAGACCATAAACTTTCCTCCTAATACTACAATATCGCCCTGTTGATGACTTACAAGTTAAGTCGAAACGTCGGCAATAATAAAATAATTACCCAACGATTTTGGAGTATTTTATTTTTTTGATCCTGGTCGAAACCCTGACTAATTTCTCCAGAATGAATTCCCTAAGTTAATATTTGTTAGTAATAAGATTTTATTAAAAAAACGTGCCTGTTTGGTAACTTTTTTTTTGCGATTTTATATAGTCTCAATTCATATTATTTACTTATATGAATCGTTTAGGAAGTAAATTGTTTACCTTTATCCATTAAAAAAGCTATCCATTCAAATAGGAAGTTTTATAGTTTGGATTGAAGAAGGATTGGAAGGTCTGGAAAATTTGGGAAGTCGTCATTATCTACAGATATAAACTAATTGATCATATTTAAACTTTTAAAATATACAGCGGTAAATAAATACATTGTAGAGCATGGACGCGTTTGTACGTGAAAGTTCTACAGTGCTAAATAACACCTGCACGGAGGAAATACTAAACAAAGCCATTGCGTAAACTAATGACTCTTTATCTGTGTAAGTATGAGTGACTTCGCATACAAAGCAACCGCGGGATAAAGCAATATTCTCAAGCAAACACTTTTCTTTCCCTCAAGTGTACACGCCTAAGGCGTTCCCGAAGTTAACTCTATTATGTAACAGTTTTACCTCATGGGAAGTAACTCCAACACTTAAATGCAATACCCCCAGGCAATTACTTGGGGAGGACAAACAACCTAGCAAAAAAGTCCTTTTCACTGGGAAATCTATCTAGATTACACCTGACATGCAATCTAAGAAGATTTCTCATGTTTCATTAAATAGTAATACAAAAAAGATGAAATTTGGAAATTATTTATTTAAAGGCCGGAGAAACAACCAGTGTAAAAGTTATGACCACTTGTTGTGGTATAGACCACAGACAAGTATACTCCAGGTAGGAGAGGAATAGAAAGAGGGGAGATCAATCAACGTGAATACATTTGTAACTCTTTCTTAAGATTTTATAAGACATAAGCGTTAAAAAATTGCATTTTGCAAAGATTTTTCTCGATAACCTTTTCTGTAAGTCGAATAACAACGGAGATGTTAAGATTACAAAACTTATTTCTCCCTCTGAACCCCCCCTTTTCCCTCATGCCATTTCAGCGAAAATCTAATTCTTTTAAGGGTTTGCGATGAAAAGCCAAAATACCGATTTTGGTTTCTATATATTAAAAATAAGAAAGCCCACTCAACACTCGATATTATACTTTTCAAAATTTTCTTTAATGAGCTTTTTTTTTTCTCATTTTTTAAATATTTTAGAATCTAAATGTTTTATATTTGCATTTTGCACCTATTTTGTAACTATATATTTTTTCTTAACGCTAATAATGATGAAGTATTAAGATTTTAAGTTCATGTCTCCCTCTAAGCCTCACCTTCCCCTAAATCGATTTCAGCCATCAACGAATACAGTATAAGGTTTACAAAAGTAAGCTTAAATATCGAATTTAATTTCATTATTTTTAAAATTTCGGATACTTAAGTGCCTACGGACTATATTTATGTATTAGGGATGATACGTTGAAATTTTTTTTTTCAAAAGTCTGTTCATGATACCTACGTCCCTAACATGATGCCTATATGTTTTAGCCATCAACAACTAATATTCCAATAACGAATATTCCATCAATCAACAACTAATGAATCAACAATTCTAATATGCAATGCCTACTGGGGTTTATTCGTAAGTCGGAATCCTGCCTGATGTCTTCTCAACTCTTGCTTTGCTGATTGGACCAATCTGTTAAAAAGTATACAGGTTAGTAAATTGTTCGCAGAATAGGGTGGAGAGCATTGCCGTTTTCAGTTGACCAAAGATAGGATAAAGAGAACGGTTCTGGGCCACGCAAAGTATGAAAATGGCGGACATCCAATGGTCATAATGTTTGTATATAAACAATGACACAACATTTACATTTCTGAATTAGGTGGGCTCGAATTGCGTTGCACTTAGGTACCTTACTCTTTTTCGAGGTACGCTATTCACATTTTAAGCTTGATACTAATTTTTGAAAATGCCTCCAATTCTTAACTCATAATTCAACTAGGGTGTCAAAAATGTGGTTAAAAGGTTACTATCAATAAACACTTACATATATTCGGTTAGAGAAACTATATTCGGTATTTGAACCATCATAAATCATTACAAATTGTCATTATTGTCTTAAATAATTGATTTATTTTTCTTCGGAAAAACGTATTTTAAGGATAACATTTTGCAAATTAAGTAAAAGAGTTCATATTCTTGTTCCCTACTTCTTAGTGATACATAAGCAAGAACTAGCTCCTTTTGCTAATCTTTTGTATTTATTCTTTATTAATTTGCTTTACTCGTAGTTTAGTTTAAATGACTTGGACTCTTCCTCTTAACTCACACCAGGTTGTCCCATTAGAAGGAATTCACGACTGTCCCTATAGAGGTACCGTTCTGAGTGTTTAAGGCTCACGACCACAAATAAATAGAGGAATTGAGTCTGCAGGTGAGATCTGTGAGGTGAGGACCACACAGAAATAGAGGAAGCCCGTTCTACAGAGAAGAGAGAGCGAATAAAGCCAGCTGTAAAGCTGTATTGGTATCTGGTGTTTATACACTTTCCCCGTGTGGAAGAAGAGTATCTACTCATATCAATATGGCACCTATGACAAGGCACAAAGGCGCTGAACAGGAGCTTGGAATGTGTCTGCTGACTGCCGGGAAGAAACTCGTTCAGCCGTACTCCTGAGGTTGACGACACCTATAATAGACCGGCAGACATCAATAGGAAGAGGAGTTTGATGTGGCGTAGCATTCTGTTCTCCATTAACTACAGGGGGAGGAGGATATAAACCCAGGGGGGGAGGGGAAGGGGGAATAATTTTTAAAAAGAAGTATAATGGTCGTAAAAATCGAAGTTCATTGCTTTCAAAAATTGCTTTGTGTTTCTAAATGGAGAATAGAAGAGAGAGTACAATGGAAGAGGAATAAATGGAAAGAAGAGAGGATGAGACAGCCCATTAACAGTCAATTCCATCTTGGCTGTTCTCTTCACAAACAGCCGTAAGTGGAGGTGCAGTCGGGGGCATTTATGTGTTCTTCGCTAGCAGTAATTCAAAGAAACCTTCACTAATCAAGGAATAAGACCATCAAGTAGGAGCTGCGTAAACAGACCAGATATGCCCTTTTTCTCTAAAGATGAACATAGACAGGAGTAAATGATCATAAATGATCTTGGAAGAATGAAGAGGCAGTGAACGTGGGAGTTAAGGTCAAATTCAGGCGGACTTTAAACTGGTAATGAAGAGTGGGGCAAGCGCACAAACTTCGTAGGTACATTTTTAAATATCTTAATATAGAAATATTATAGAAAATGAATTTTATCAAATCAATTTTATGTCTATTATTTTAGATAAACTTTTTCATAACTGTAATTATAATGAAGGTATTACGATTATATTTTTTTTTTAAGTTTCGTTCCTCTAAACCCCACATTTTTTTGTTTTAAATTAAATCCTCCTCCGATTTTAGCTAAAAATAAATTAATTCCACTGATAGCAACAAAAATACAAAGTATTGGAATTAATTTCTATATTTTAAAAGTATGAGGGATTGCCAAAACCTCGAAATTACATAATTAAATATATTTTTTAATATGCTTTTTTTTCATGGAAAAGTTTTGCATTGTTTGGTTTCATTTTATGACTGCCAATTCGGTCGCCAATCTAACCAAATATACATTATAATGTTCCTTGTAATTTTGTTGTTGTTTTTAAAATATAAAAAATGTTATTTTATGAATAATATAAAATGCATTTTCAATTTTAATTGTATGGGTAAACTTAAAAATATTTATATTCTTTACTGAATATGGTTAATTCTACCTTTAATCATATATAATATTCATGACGTTTATTTTATTTATGTGTGTATATAAGAGTGAAACGTAAAAATTGTTTATCACTCTGTTGGATTCAAGAAGTAGGCCGAAACTTTTAGATGTTTAGTGAGATTTTTGAAACATTATTTAATGGCCTTGGAATAAGATAAGATGCAACTAAAGAGTGACATTGAGGATTCAAATCAGGTGCAGGCTTACGATTTTGCATACATTTAAATGTATGCGTATTCATCTCAACTGTGTTGTTGTAAAACGCTATAAATAGCCCTGAATAATGCAAGGAATGAATAGTGCAGTCACTCCCCACGCAAACAGAAACACAATCCTTCCTCATCTATTCGGTGGAATTCGTGTTTGGTAGATCCCACTCTCATGTGAAATTAGCCGTAGCTTGACAAGTTTTTAATGGTTATATCCGAAAAATTATAAAATAAACCAAATTAATAGGTAATTCAAATTTTAATTATTAGAAGCCAAATAACAATATCTAATACAGAATAAGTTTATCAATATGAAGTAGTAAAATAACTGTTATATCGTTTAATGTCCGACATAACTAGTTATACTTTTATGATATATAGTTATATATATATA
>KZ807885.1:215355-239286 GCA_000696205.2 Oncopeltus fasciatus | reverse complement strand
TTTAATATGTAAGCCTTTTTCCGAATATATATAAAATATAATACTAACAATACTTACTAGATAATAAGTTTAATAATAAGAAGCAGTAAAATCACTATTACTTTCCAGCATAACAACTAGTTTTAGTTATATGACATATAGTTATATATTTTTCTTTCATAGCGTTTATAGCTTAAAAAGTTAGCTGAACACATTCTTTTCAACATTATGTCCAGTTTAACTTGATCATTTATTGGTTTTCTACCCAGAAGCCGACCATCAATAACAATAAACCCACAAGAGGACACTAAAATGTTAACATAAAAACAGCTACTCTACAAATTTTTAATACATATAAAAACAAAAGGTAAAAAATAAAGATAGAAATATGTGCATAGCTTATGTTCAAAACATAGTTTCACAAGGTCAAAAATGGAGTAGGAAAATGAATGATTTTAATTAATGGTTTGCAAAGCTGTTCACAACCTGTGAACCAAAGCTCACCTTGTAAAACTGTTTGGATTTTTTTTTTTTTTTTTTTTTATAACAACCCATTAAAGAATTTATCACTCCGACATCTGCGAGGGTGACGCAATCTACAGTTAGCCACTCTATTCTATACACCCACGGCTCTGGTCAAGCTTTCATTTCTCGATAAGAGATTGCTCAGAGGAGGGAATCGAATTGCTAGACTTGGCACACTCGTACGATCGCCTCAGCTAAGCTGGTGCACTTGAAACCACTTAAATAAAGCAATTAATAGACAGTTATGTCCTCTTCATTATCTGAGCTCCGTGTCATTTTTCTAAGTGAACAGTTAGTTCAGTTGTGTCCGGTAAAGGATTACCTTAAGTGTGTAATGTATATAGTTTATGAAGCATTTATTTCAATAGTATTATATATGTGTTGTCGTCCGAAACCGACCTCCGTAATCTTAACAGATTTATTATTGAATACATACCCATTCAATAATAAATCATTATACACCGCAGAGTAATAATATGAAGGCCACTATAGTTTTTCACTACTATTATTTCATAAAATATCCACATAAGAGAAAGATGGATGGTAAAACGAACTATTACTGAAAATTAAAAGACAGTAACTTTATAGTACAGCTAATACATATTTTTCATCACAAAGACGATTTCATGACCGGAGCGGACCTCTGCCCTCCCTGTTTATGTACTAACGATAAACATTCCAAAGATAGGCCAAATTTACAGTACGGCCTTGGCCTACAAGCCTGTCAATGGAAAACCAGACTGTGAAATTCACACCCCCTCACAAAGGGTGGTCTCCCCTCTATACCTGGTGTTCCGAGAACACCCCAGGGGTCGATCTCACCTGGACTTAGGTGGCTATTACCTGGCTCTGGAATTTGTCACAGTCTTCCCATTCATAGAGTCTCAGACAGACGCCGTCTCCCGCCTTCTTTCTTAGTCTGGTAGGCTCCACTTAGGGCTAGGGGTATATTCTGTTACCTATATGGCAGTAAACCAATACTCCATCTTCCCCCACCTCTTACATTTACTCTATGTGATATTCATTGTTATGGGTGTTGCTTCGTGTATATATATATATATNGTCCATTCACTCCCTAGGTATTAAACTAAACTGACTGGAGTAGGAGGTCCCTTGGCCACCTCCTCTTGAGACGACGGGGAGGGTTGTCGGGATGAACGTGGGATGCCAAGGAGAGGACTAGAGGATTTATATATATATAAGAAAGTAATGAAAAATGGGCGAATGTGAACACAAAAAAAATCTTTAGCTAATAGGAAAAAAAAAAGAAGAAGATATTAAGCTAACAGGCTGAAACAAGTAAAATGCCTTTTCGTTATTCAAAAAAGGTCAAGTAATCTCGAGTTGATAAATATTTTGTAATTGGTGATTTAGAAAAAGTTTCGGAACCAGAATAAAAATTCCTATTCATAATTTATTTAAACATGTAATTTATTGAGAAGCTTGCCCAGTCTCATGTTTGCTGAGAATAAAGAAGGAAACTGTAAGATAACCTTTCCCTCTGTAGCCCTGAGTAATTGAATGGGAGGTAGAATTATAATAACAAAGGTATAATTAGTTCAAGTTTTTCGTTACTTAACTAACCTTTTTATATCAAAAAAGTAGCAGCAAAATATTTTAAAAGAAAACTGTCATGCAACAGGTCATATAGGCTCAGGGGGGATAAAAGTTAAGGCACACTAGAGAGGCTTTTGGTCAGCAGACCATTCTCGTCGCCTTATTTTTTTTTTTCAATTCAATGAATAATGGTTCCCTAGGAGCACACAAGGAATCCTCTGGGTCATTCCAAACAGAGGTACAGAAGGGAAAAACAACAACTGTGCACTGTGAGAATTGAATCTGGTTCTTATGGATCAGGTGAAGTTAAGTAAAGTACTTACTTATTAGTGGCTCTCAGTTAAGGGTAGGAGTCTCACAGTAGTGAGTTCTTATAGAAGTGACTCGAAGTTCAGGCTATGGTATGTGGAGTGTAGGAGATCTCGCGTTGTTTCAGAAGAAGTCTGCGAGTGACACCAAGAGGACTAACCTGCCCTACACCTTCTCCAGGTAGAGGTCCGTTAGCCTTTTGTATACTACTCATCTCGAGGAGGCTGTATAGGCTTGGTGGAGTTTCCCGAGGGAACGAAACTTTTCAATTTGATGAAACACCTACATCAAGAATTCCAGGGGTAAAAGACAGAGAGAAATATATCCAAGTAATTATCTGTAAATTGGTGAAGTATACTTTTGAAAAAGCCGGATTTTATTTATTGCAAAGCTCCATAATGTCAATTATAAAGCATACAATAATTGCATCTATTCCCTCTTAGTAATATATATATCTATACAATCCTAATTCCATATTAGTATGATTCATTCATTCTGAGGCGATGAAATTTAAAGACAAAATTTTAAAAATGTCACAAATCAAAACAGACAAACGCATCCAGGTCAAAATTTTTCGTTGCCTTACATTCTTCTTTTCTGCGATGTTAAACATCTAAACAGATTTTTTTTTTTTTTTTTTCAGAGGGAAATTTTAAAGTTTTCCTTGTGGCAGTTACTTTACCATATGTTACTTCTAGCTAAACTGATATAATAAATTTGTTAGGAAAATTATATTAATTGATATTGTTCTAAATAGAGTTTCATTTGTTAGCATCATAACACAAGAGGTGCAATTGAGCAAATTGTGTTGAGAAATATGATCCAGATTTAATATTCTTTTTTAATCTAGTACGTTTCTCGGGTTGAAAATAGTCAACTTGGAAAGAGATATGTTGACCGTGTTGGCTAAAATAAAAACATTTTTGGCTAAAAATTAGTTTTTAATTCTACAGCTCCCAAGATCGAACTCCTGACAATTCTCTTCATAATACTTGACGGAATTTACCTTCAAATAATTTTTTATTTATTTTTTTTCCTGAAGTGGTCCTAAGTGAATTTTGTAGGTTGGGACCTTCAATGAATAAGTGTATTATGGAGCGAATTTCATTTAGAAATGAATTATAAGTTTAATTTATTCAAAAAGAGAGTTTGTTGACCGTAGATATTATTCTAAGATGATTTTCAGTTCAGTCATGGAAATGTGAACTTAGGGACAGGACGTCCTCTCTCATCTTCATGATAGCCCTGAAGATGGCTTACAATGTAAGCCGAAACGTTGGCAGATAATCCTTCATTAGAAAATACATTTTTTAAATTTGTGTTTTTTGGATCTACCTCGACCTAACCCCAACTAAAATCATCTTAGAGTTTAATTTATTTTTTTCTTTAAAAGAAAAAAGCTTCTTTAGAAGCTAGGGGCTTCTACCATATATAGAATTTAATTAGTTATTCATTAATTTAATAACTCATTTCAAGTCAATGGTCAGTCGAAGATCTTCAGTCGTTCTTGCTCTTCTACAAACTTAACTATTTATCTATATAAATCGAACTGTGTGTTTCGAAGGGCAAATTTTGTAGAGAAGTGTTAGTGGGTTTAGTATTTTCGACTATTTATACTGCAAATCGAAATTCACATGGATTAATCGATGTAATGATACATTTTTTCATATTTAATTATTATTTATTTATTTATTTTTTTCTTCTGAATTAAATCTTTATTTTAGAAAATTATCTGTACATTTTTACACTTAATTTTTTGATGGGGTAGATGATAATATACCTTGCTCGTCTATCCCGGGGCGTAACCCGTCCTCAGAGAGGAGCCCAGGTTAACCCGCGATAGACTATCTGGCACCCATCTTTACCTTATCCTAGGATAAGAAGGAGACTAGGCAGGGAGTCAAGGAGGGATTGAGAGGGGGAGAAAAATGCCAGTGCATTCACTCCCTAGGTATTAAACTAAACTGACTGGAGTAGGAGGTCCCTTGGCCACCTCCTCTTGAGACGACGGGGAGGGTTGTCGGGATGAACGTGGGATGCCAAGGAGAGGACTAGAGGATTTGGATGTCCTTGGAGGTTTGTGTGGAACTTATCAAATCTGGAGGGTGATTTATTTATAAGATCAACATTACGAACATGTATATTGCACTGATTTTTTTTTTTTTTTTTTAATAACTTGCTAGAAAATAATCTATTGCGGAAATAATTTTTAGCGATTTTCGGAACATCAAATTTTTAATTGGGGCTACAGTTTTGATTTTCCATGTCGATTATTATAGTTTATGGTAATAATTTTATGCAGAAGAAAATAACTATTGTCATGAATAGTTTGTCTCTGACGTTAGTCAGATTGACTCAGAAAGGGATGCCTTATTTTTCCATTAGTCTGCAAAGTGACCGAAGCTGAATAGTACCACAGAAGACAAATTGCGCCATATTAATTTCCTTCTGGGCACAAGCGGTTTCTTCTATTAAAGGCCGTGGACTAATGATTCTAATGACCCTCGGAATTTGGTATCCATTCCAGTGGTTAATCGGGTGACTCTCTGAGGGGAAATTTCCATGTTCAATGCTGGTCATTAGAGATCCCAACAGGTAATCATCACAGGTGTATGATCCAGGAAGACCTACTTCGCAGGACTTGCTCTTATTTTAAATTATGGCCTAGGCCGAAGGTATCAAGTTATGGAATTAAGTCCACATAATTAGTCCAAAAAAAGAGCAATAGGCAAAGGGGAAATGAGAATATAGTTACTAAAAATAAATTCATGATCCTCGGTTAATTTTGTATGACTAAAACCAATGAAAATAATTATCAATCTTAATCTAGTTGAAGCATTAAAAAATAACATCAAAAACTGATTTTAAATTATATGTATATTTTAAAATTTATATCTAATTCTTAACGACAATTAATAAATAAATTACGCTAGCGGTAATAAACCATTTGATAATGCTGTTGACCTAAAAATAATGCTATTAAAATTAGTAATATGAATAATAATAATGAAAATTTTTAACGGATATCCACCGATCCTATCATTCGGTCATATTCAACACATTGAAATCGAAAGAGGGGTTTAAAGAGAATCAAAATTTATAATAGTGATATCTTCCTTGTTTTTTGAGTTATGTAAAAGTTTATCGAACATAATAGGTGTAAAATGTAATTTTATATAAGTCGTCTATAATATTTTACGTAATACGCTAATTAAGGAAGATATTTACGAATGTAACTACGATGGGTGCATGGTTCCCCCACAGTATAGATAGAAGCTAACTAGTCACACCTTTATCACACATTGCTCCCTCCGGCCTATACCTTAAATTTTAACATTGATATCCATATTTAATAAAACAAGTGTTTCCTGCTTAGATTACGCTGTATCTTAAATTGTCCTTTTCGGCTTTTTTCTTTGAATTGTCAATCATTTTAATTTTTTTCTATAATTTACAAGACTAGTCGATACAGAAGAGTTGAAAATTGTATTATTCCTTATAAAAAGTGTTTGTGCCTTGAACTGTCAACAAAGTTTTAGGTTAAGTTTTTTTTTTTTTTGCCCAACATTTTTATAGATCACATATATGATGGTCTATATATATGATGGAAGATAAAGCTTTACACTAAGATGATTTTAGTTGGGGTTCGGTCGAGGTAGATCCAAAAAAAAAACACAAATTAAAAAAATGTATTTTTTTAATGAAAGATTATCTGCCAACGTTTCGGCTTACATTGTAAGCCATCTTCATGATAGCCCTGAAGATGGGTTACAATGTAAGCCGAAACGTTGGCAGATAATCCTTTATTAAAAAATACATTTTTTAAATTTGTGTTTTTTGGATCTACCTTGACCGAACCCCAACTAAAATCATCTTAGAATAATATCTACGGTCAACAAACTCTCATTTTGAATAAAGCTTTACATTTATTTCTGTACTTTACCTAACTTATTAAACTCTTTATGGGAAAAATAAAATGTTTCATTCCCTTAGGTAAGAGCGCCGCTTAATCAGTAATCATCGTAATAATTATTCCCAAAATCATTGAATGACAGCTGAAAGTATAGCTTGACTATTATTATCAGTACAGAAGTCTACTGAAACTCTCAAATTGGGAATACTGGAGGTATCCCAAGAAGACAGATTACCAAGAGCCACTCATCACGCAAGTGAGAACTTACTCCGAACGGTCTCCTATTTGTTCTAGGGAAACAAAAGTCTCGTTAGTGTGCTTGGCCTCGGAATGGGGTTCCAAAAGGGACACACAAACACACCACAGGAAAGGTGGGAACACCAATACAAGAGTTAAGGCGCTTTATTTTCTTCCTTTATTTGAGCGGAGGTTTTTTGTCAGTCAGGAATGCAGCGTTCCGTGTCCTCCATGGAGATACATATGGCTATGGCGACAGAACATACGGCTTTAGGAGATACACTAATTGTCCCAAAGGCATCAGATTCCATAGCCCTGTTGTCTGTACAGATAAATTGGAATAGCTTCTCTATTTTAAAACCCATTCCACTTCTACTTTTGAGTCGTTGGACTTTTTTATATCATGAGGCTTTTCAAATTGACTTAATGCTCACTTTTAGTTTACATATCTCCTAAATTTTTAATTAAATACAGCTAAAAAATGAATGAATTCTTTCCAGCTCGAGTCTACAATCTTCAACTTTTTTTCAAAACAATATATGTAGTTTTATTTTAGTTAAATGTTACCAAACTTTTTCTGTCGACTGACTCTCAGTTTTAAATTGTTCTAAATATTACTTCTGGGGCTCAATTTGTTTTATTGCTTTATATAAGATCAATTTGATTATTATAAGACTCATTTAAAATACATAATAGAATATATTGTATTACATAATAAAATCACGCTTTAAATGATAGCTATTCTTTTCTTTTTCATATTTTATTATTTAAGATATAAGATTTTAAAAGAATCTTATACTACCATTAGAATGTTTAAAGTTTATTAAGCTTTTAAAATTTAATAAAACTGCTACACAATGAAGTCCCGAAAGATCACTAAACTCAGTTAAATTTGATGAAATGTCTGTATTTGCACATATTTAATAAAAGGTAAGCAGTCTTATATCAATGAAAAATTAATTAAATATATAAATTCAAATTTAAAAATATTTTTGGCTTTGTTTGGCTCTTCTGAATAATATTTAAAATACTATTACTATTTATAATTTTATTTTGCGTCTTAAGTTTTCCATAAATAAATATGAATATTGTTCCTTAACATGTTACATTAAAATTTTTAATAGCCCTTATAATTAATGATAAATCATCATATTAAGAATATTTATTTTCCTCCAACTTATTATTTATAGTAAAAAGCTGCATGTTTTACACTCTTATGTAGAACCGTTGCATTATTGTTGTAGAGCATAATAAGTCCTCAATGTAAGTTTTATTATATTTTTGCCAAAAACCAATATAAAGGAAGATAATATCATAACTCTTCTTTCCTTGCCAGTATGGAGCCAGGGTTGAGGTTATCCTTTTCCACTCGTAATTCTCTCCGAACAATAAAATAGGTACCACCATTAACTTTTATTAACAATCATCTCATATGAAACATGGGAAATCAGATTGGGCAACTCTTGGTCAGTTATGGACTTTTTTTTTTTTTATTAAATGAATCAAATGCAGTATCCTCCTTACGGTGTTTAATGTTGTTGTTAAGAGCCACGAAGGAATGCGGATGGATTTGAAATGCTGGGGACGAATGCAAACATAAGAAAGAATGGAATGGGAGAGTGAGTGAAGGGGGGGGGGGGGGAGCTTGAGTGTGAGAGAGAGAAGAAAAAAGAAGCACTCCTTTCTGTGAGGGAGAGGTAGGTGGTCCCATTGTGGTGGTGAGTGCTTTCTGTTTTTGTAGTGCCCTGCGATCTCTGAAGATTCCCCTTGTCACAACACTTGTCTGTCTCTGAAGCCACATATGAAGGGGGCTATGACATCACTGAGGATTTACCTCATCTGAAGTCGTCGTACAGGAGCTGTGTAAGCCAAACATATTTCCGATAAAGATGGACATAAATGAGAGTAAATGACGAATTTAATCTCATGAGCAGGAGAATGAAATGAGCCTAAAAGAAAAGAACACTAAGCCTGGCTCTATACCGCCCGATAACAAAGACTGAAAGAAGTACTCAGCCATATTCGTAAATGTCTATCTTGATTTGATTTTATTATTTTATCTTTCTTAGATTAGATTTTGCTACAATTACCTTCTATTACGGGGCACAAAGGGAGCTCATGGATATCGTTCGGGGCTCGCAATCTTGACCATCAAATTAAAAGAGAAACCTGGGTTCCAATCCTGCCTTGGGCAAGCTTTTAACGGTAAATAAAGGATCATCCTGAGCCATGGGTGTTTAAAATGGGGGGGGCAACATGTAGATATCCCCTCCTTTCATAAATGTAAGTGGTCGAAAGGGAAGCTAACACTTATTAAAAAAATAAAAAATATTAGTTGTAAAAACATATTCCCAGCATAAATACAAACATTTATGTGAACTGAGATATCAATGTTGATCTCCCACTAAACCATCCCTTTATTTCATCACATTTCAGTTCTCCATAGGAAACCTATTACTGAATTTAGATTCAATATTTTAAATAAAATGGGACCTGCATAACATTCGAAATTTCATTTTTATATATCTTCCTTAATATCCAATGTTAATGGAACCTAGTAACAATGAGGACCTTCGTCTCCCGTTCTTCATCAAGATTTGTGGAATTGATAATTCATATGTATAAAAGTGTTAGGGTTTTCGCTTAATTTGTCACCTAAAACATGCCATGGTGTAGTAATTTTGCTTCTAAACTACCCTCTGGGATATTTAAACGTTTCACAGATATATGGAAAAGGGTAGGGAAATATCCTACGATTCAGGAAGGTCTAGAAGCTACATAACTACTCCATAGCGTGTAGTAGGTAAAAGATTAGACCAAAATCATAAAACCAATAATACTTGAGTATCAAGTGACACACGCACTTACGTGTGTGTGTGTGTGTGTGTCACTTAATTTTACATTATGTTATGAATATGCTACATTACGTTCTATAAGTAATAAAAGTAATAATTGTTTTATATCACTCATAATATTCCTACAAAAGAAAATTTATTATTTTTGTTAAAAGGGGACTTCCTGTGATGGTTATTGACCATGTCTTTTTATTTTATTTATTACTAAACTCAATGGCAACCGTTAATTTCGCAATATTCAGTAACTTCTAAGTAAAGTCATGAATGAAATTACTTGCGAGGAAAGCTTTTGGTAATCGTTCATTAGTTTGTTTAGTAAGGAATACGGAGCAATATCACAAAAATAAAACCCACGCACGGTTCACCAATCAGCCAAGATAGGGTATCCAGCCTTAGAAGGATTGATAAAGAGCGGGCGCGCTAAAGTGGGACAGGGAATCTAGTAGCTAGCGTTCGAGCTGCTCACATACGGGATGTTTGCCGAAGTGAGGTGGATCATCGTCTTCTTAAAGGCAACCGACTTCTTGATGACAATAGACATTTTTATTTTTCATAACATATAAAAAAACATCAATTATTTAAGAGCAACATGAGGTTTGTACCAAAGATATGTCCGAACTAGATTGTGGAGAAGTTCATGGGCTATTTACATATGCATGTCTTGATAGAATTTCCGAACATTTTATCCAGCTCGAAAAGACAGGTTACTGGGATTATTGTATAGTTAAACACGAATTTTGAAAATACACATACTCGGAGGAATACAGAATAAACGAAAATGTTTTTATACTTCAGTCATTATCTGAATATCCTGAAAATAAAGGGTCAATTTTCAAACACGTTTGAAACTAGTTTGTGTATAGTTGGGACAGCGTAACCTCTCTTTTTTTTACTCTCTGATATGTTTTGAACTTATCCTAAGTTTGTAGGTACAAACCTACTCTAATAAATTAATCTTATTAACATAGAGGAACTAGCCAACCTAAAAAATACCCAAAATATTTTTATTATGTATTATATTGTTCACATTGAAGTGAGTTCATGTAAATTTAACTTATTTTGTGTAAAGATAGTTAACCACAAGCATTTTAGCACAAATAATCGAATAAGTGAATTCGAGGGGGTTAAAGACACAATGGCATCGCCCACTACTTAGTTACGGTGGTTAGATTGTCACTAAAAGGTTCAGTAAGGTTCTTAGATGGCATTTGCTTGCTTGTAACATCAAAATAATATCCAATGCTAGAAAATATAAGAAAAAATCTTTTATGCTTTCAATTTTAAAATGAATCTAAAAAATGGGGGCATATTGAAATTTCCAAAGTTATTTTGAAAGAATGCTTGAATATTTCTCTTGCCAGAATGGCAGTTATGATATAAACTTGGAGAATGAGTCGGTTCACATTAATTATGGATCTTCCTAAAGGTTAATTTCACCCCCCCCCCCCCCATAAAATAGAAGTGAGCTGTATTAGAAGGAAATCCGGGTCGCTGAAGGACGACAAAGCAATCACAGTAAGCAAACTTTCGCTACCAAGTGGTACTCTGCAAGATCCATTGATGGCTGGTAATTTCCCACGGCCCATCGACACTGTGGAGTACACAGCTATAAAATCCTGTGAGGAACACGGATCTGGTCGTGGGGTTGAAAAGCAAGTCTGCAGCAAGTCGCCGATATCCGGATTCAATTGAGACGTGACGTGTACACAGACAGAATGACGGAGTGGGTGGGGGGGGGGGGGGCGGTGAACCGTGTTTCCGACACGGGTCGGGCATTCTCCAGCAACTCATCACCCCCTGGACTCTATCTGATTCTGCTGCAACTGATTGAATACAGAAATAGTCTGTCACTCAGAGCATCTGATACTCTTAACTTATAGAATGGATCTCCTTGTCGCTAACGTTATAAATGATTTTTTAAAAATTAATACATTTAAAAGGAATTATTCTTGGGGATTTGCTTCTATGTCCTACATGGAGTATATTTCTATAATAAACTAAAATTTTGAGAGCATAAATTATCTAAGAGGTCTATTTTGGATAATCGTAAACCCTTGCTTACTCTTAATGATCTACAACAATATATTGCATTTATTATATAAAAATATTTCAAACGATTAAATGCTAGGGAATAGAATGAAAAATCTAACTGTCCCAGCTTGGGCTCGAACCTGGATCTCCTGCTATTTACGTGGGATAATATACCACAATAAAAAATTTAAAAAAATATTTATAAAAATATTTCATGAAGATGAGTATTGAGCAATTATTGCCGACCTAAAAATCTCTGTATATCTGGATAGCTTTCTCTCAAGTTTGAAGCTTGTCATCTCTCTTAGGTGGGAGAAACTCATCTAATGCTGTTAATCATCTCTTGCATAACAACAACGATTTTATTGATGCATGCACTACTGTAAAATGCAAGTAGAGAACTCCATTCATAAATTCAATCTCATTGAAGTTCTATTCTTTCCACATTTTGTGCTTTGCGCTTGGCTTGAAAGACTATCACGATCGATCTTGTATTAATTTGCCCCGATCGAGTAGTTGCCTCTGGAATCCCGGGAAAATGGTCCCGGCAGAGGTGGGTCCTCAGCATCGCCACTATCGCCTCCTGGAATGCCAAATAGTAATTCATCTCGACCGGAGAAAATGAAAAAATATTAAATGTGACAGTCACTATTCTCTACACTATTTACTCGTTAGATATGACTTGAAAGAAGTTTTCATAATAAAGTATATAATAACAATAAAAAAAAATATATATATATATATACTAGAATCAATTATGACTTTAGGATTAATTTTGATATTTGTAATATAGTTTTTTATTAACTTATGATATTTATAAAATTATTATTTTCTATTGTCCTCCTTTTAAAAAACCATCAGAATCGTTACAACAATTATTTGAAATATACAAAATAATCTGTCAAATTAAAGTTATGTATTACCTACCCTTCCTTAATAAAACAATTCAAACCTCCATTGATGTCCTTATAACTTGAAAGATAGGCTTCCGATGCCGTCTAGCTGTTTTGTACATTACTTGAGAGATGAGATCCGTAATGATCATCAATTTTCCCCGCAAGGCCGATAGAGGTCGCAGGAGATCGTGCGCCTCACACATGTGGCCATGACTCCTGCGCCCTCTCTGACGTCATTTTAGCAAATGTGGCTGGCCTGTTCTGCCGGCTCTTAAGGATTACTCACACATGCTCGTAGTTGGGCAAGCGTCAGGGGTTCAGCCACCCCCCCCNAAGAAGTATTGGTAAATATGTATGAGGACCGTGGAAGCCTACGTGAACAATTCCCTCTTTTGTTACCTGGCAAAACAAAGAGCACGCAGGAACAAATATATCTGGCATATCTAAAGAATATTCTCCACAATGAGTATTCCCCCCTCCGAGCCTGACAAATGGTCTCTTTATGGGAAACCAGTAGTCAGGGAACAATGCACACTATTATTTCCGATCAAATAGCTTTACGTAAATGCCTTTGTCAATAAGAGTGATGCAGATCATTAATAACTTTAAATCTAGGAAAAACGCCAATGTTAATCTACGAGTGTTCAAATATATTGGAGAAAATAAGAAAACGTATCATCATAGTAGTATTGTCTTGGAAGTAAAGTACAGTTTAACACGTATTCGATAGAACTTCGTAATTCACACAGAAATTTAGTTTATTATTAGGTTAGTGCTTCCGGAACATCCTGGGAACCAATGAATGCAGTAAATATGGACCTGTGTACCTTGAAGGTGAACAAGTTACAACTTAAAATTCTCCGGGCGCTTGATTAAGAGGTAGGAATCATGGAATCCGAAAACCCCGAGCTAATAATAATTCTTTTATTTTATTGTTATTATTTGTGTGCCAGGGAAAAAGAAGTTTTAATCAAGCTCTTCAATAAATATCACACCGTTTCCCGGATGAAAGTAAGAAAGCGATTTTAGAGATTTTGTTTTGGAATTTAGTTATTCAGGTTACCGCCTCGAAGTAACTTTTAAAGGATTTTTACATATCTATACCGATCCTGCAATAACACACACACTTATACACACACACATATATACATATATATGTATATATATAATTAAGAAGCCAAGTTTGGTTATTTAATTTACTTTTTCAAGCCGTTCGATGAGTTTGTTAATGACTGAAACCAGTCGATGAGGTTGGGATTAAAATAAAGACAAACTTTCTATAGCAAAGCGTAGAATGAAATTTTTGGTAGAAATCCATTGAGGAGGAGATGGGCTTTAGTGGTTACACTTTTGTCTTTTGTTATATGAAACTATTTATTTTCGTGTTACATTTGTTTTTATTAAAGGTGCGAAAATGTTTGTAGAAAATGCAAGGTGATTATATAATTTTCTAAAATTTAGGTTTTTTTTTAAATTTTAAAGAAAAACGCTTATTAAGGAAGATATTAATGAATATAACTGCGATGGGATCTTCCATTTCTTTCATTACAGAGCCTGGTTTGGTGGTTAACTCATTTAAGTTCAAATCACATCTTCTTGGACTGCAGGCGGTGAGAAGATGAGAGAAAAAATCCCTAAATACGAAGACTTCACTAACTTCCTCACAAAAAACCATCCAGAAGAAGAAGAGGAAATCTTTTCAAATTTATAAAAATAACCAATTATGAATTTCATAGTTTATTTTTAAATTTAACTAATGTAATTCCTTTAGCTAGTTATGTTATTATTTATTTTTCCTCATTATAATCAATTCTAATTACATTTGCAAACAGTAACTGTGATTAATTGTTTTTCTTTTCTTTATTTTTTCTTTTGTTATGCGAAACTATTTCAAATGACTGAATTAAAGAAAAGAAAAATAAAATAAAATGTGCTCCGTTTAAGAGCTTCTGCTTGACGGGGGATTTTATGTATTTAAGTATGGAACTAGGAATGCTGACTCTACTAGAAACTTCCTCTCTTAAGCTGTATAGACAGAGAAATTTGTTGACATGTGTTGATAATTGTCTTTATATTTCTTTAATCATTATTTAACGATTTATTTATATAAAAAAATATTTCTTTTAGATACATGAAGAACAGCACTACATGAGTTACAAGAAAGTTTCATATTGATCTCCAGATCTGAGAGAAATGCCGGAATCGCATTCCCTCCGGAAGTAAGGAGGGAGGCTCCCATGGGCACAATAGGAACTTTCTTGTACCACGACTTGCTCCGGTCAATACACCAAATCTGTTGGCAAGATAACACCAGGCATTCTTGTCAGTCTGCCAGCCCACCACCCCTTGAGTTGGCAAAGTCGGTGAGGATTGGCGAACGGAGTGCTCGCTCAGCGGCTCTCGAAATACACGGGATTCGAACAGATGGCGCTCCTCAGCCGGCGATGGAAGGCTTTTGTTTTTCGAAAACAACAGCCACGTCTTAGGAGACGGGACTGCTCCATTGTAAATGCGAGTATTGTAGGAACGGTCCGTCTGCAACCTATTCACGAAATATGATCTTTGAATGAAACCCACTCACCTTAAACCTTCTGAGCTAAGAAATATCCAAGGTTATTATTATCCAATTCACATCTTTCAACATGATTGTTGATAACAATAAACTTGTATCTTTATTAGTGTGAATCCTTAATGGAATTGCGTAAAGAAGATATGCAACAATACATAATACAATCCCCTCTTCTACCAATACTTCTTTCGGGTTCAACCATGTCTTAGAGTTTTTAGAAGCCATCACACGATGTGCGAAAGCTTGGCACCTAAAAACACCAAGACACCGTTGAACCCGGAAGAAGTATTGGTAAATATGTATGAGGACCGTGGAAGCCTACGTGAACAATTCCCTCTTTTGTTACCTGGCAAAACAAAGAGCACGCAGGAACAAATATATCTGGCATATCTAAAGAATATTCTCCACAATGAGTATTGTAATTGTTTAAGTCAAATGTAACCTTTGTGAACTCAAATTTTATGTTTTGTGAATTGTAAACATTGAAGGTTCATATACATTATATTACGAAAATAAATCTCTGGACATCTGGACACTCTGGATATAGAAATGATTTGAGTTATTAAAGTCTGACGGAGAAAAAAATACTTCTCACACCCCCATTTGGTGATGGTTGCACTGAATAGAACCATTAAATAATCGTTCTCCCAAAAAATTAAGGATAACGAAATTTTTTTAAGCATGATTATTTAGAAATGCTTCAGACAGTTTCCACCAGAGCGGCTTAAATGGTGGAAGCCTTTCGTTGGGATTCCTGCAGGTCGTAACTAGAGGCAGAACGGTCTGAGAGGGCGGTGATGACAAGTCAGTCACCACGTGACTCTAATATAGTTCGTGAGTGAGGTCGACAGAAGAGGCACTGTGCTCGTCCTTGGAGTACACTGGGAGGAAGGCTGAGAATACAGCTTCACTTTTAGGGGCTCAGCCTGAATTAGAGGGCATTACAGGAGGAACGAGCAATTAAAAAATAGATCTGCAGTGAGATTATTTATTATTGTTTCAATTGTTATTTTATAATATTAGTTTCAAGTGGATCATTATGAAATTAAATAGGTTTAGTTTCAGTAAACATTAATTTGATTTTTAAATAAAAGCGATAGTGTTAAGCACACTTCCCCTATATATATATATATAGAGAAGAAAAAANACACACACACACACATACATATATATATATACATATAATTTTGATGTATTTCATTATATATTTATAGCTTATCAGTGAGGAACTATAAAATTTTTCACTAGTTGAGCATGAGTTGCTGTTTCTGTGTCTTTACAGGCAATCGACTGCTTAGGACATCACTGCCCAAAACAAATAAAAACACCATAAAAACGCCAGTAAACCATCGACAACGTCCGAGAATTACACCTCGGTACATAAAATGTATTAGATACATAAACTAATAGGTATCTAATACATTACGTATTAATGATGTATTAGATATTAGTAGAAGAATGGTGTATTAGGTATGAGTACTATGGTGAATAATTTTATTTATTTACAGGGACTCTGCTAAAACCATTCTAGTTATTAAGTTTCTTATCGCAAGTCATAAAACGTGTTCATTAATAGGTGAAATTGATCGGGGGAGAAGGGATGATTAGAGGCAGCCTAAATTAAAAATCTCCTGTAAAAGGAGAGTTATAAACAAAATTGATTAGACATAATAAGTGTAACTTTCTAATACGTCCATAACATTTGTACGAAAAACTTATATTAAATACGAAAATTAAAAATATAAACTAGGAGTGCCTCTGCCTCTTCATTCTAAGAGAAATTCCGCATTTCTACATTCAGTATTCAGATTCTCTACGCAAAGATTTGCTTGAATACGTCATTGGCTGACTTTAGCTAGGGGCAACTGGTAATTGAGCAGGTTCAAAGTGAAAAACTGTTAATATCTTCGCAATTTTATGTGGGGGGAGGGGAATGTATAGGACTTGCAAAATTTACGCTTAATGAAATATTTCTGAGCAACACATATTAAGGACGTTATTTAAGATGGTAAATAGAAGGACACGTGCCTTCCTCCCCTTCCACTGCTGTGACCACCACTATTGTTCTTCCCGATTTGCAAGGTTAAATTTATCTTTTATTATTATTTATGTCCGTTTTTTTTTTATAAATTATATAGAATCTGCGTTAACAACAAAGTTAGTCATAAAGATAAGGTATAATATTTTTGTTATATTACATATTTTTTTTACGATACTGTAGCAATGGTTTTCATGAAACAAGAGTTTTTTTTTTACAGTGAAAATCACATTTATCATATGGCCTAGCGCATGTTGCATTTAATCATGTGGACGGTACACTGACTGCATATGATATTCCACCTAAACATAAAGGGCTTGGAACAAGAGATTATAATAAATAATTAAAACAAGTCTTATATAATTAAAAAAGTGAAAGTTCCTTATAGCAAGACAAAGGGTTAATTTATAATCGGTGTCAACTAATGAAGGCGGAGAAGGGAAGGATGAGGTGACCCTACAAAAGATTAACATTGAATTACCTAATGAAGGGCTTGGTATCGGGGCCTTATTGGGTGGCCGAGAGGGTGGGGTTTTTGTGAGGAAAGGTCGAGCTGGATTGTCTTGGGAGAGGGCGGACAATGAGGTGGATTTGTCACAGCCGCGACAGGAAGTTCTGAAGAGTGAACGAGCCTTCACGAATGGGGCATATCGGTCCTTGTCTCAATGCAAGGAGGTTGATTCCATATTCTTATCAAAAAGGGAAATAATACGATAAAAGCCACGTAGAAAGTTCTTCCGAATCACTCGTCAATTCTTAAACCAGTCAACTTGGTCATTGTTTTGAGTAGAGCTCCACGCCCAGCAATGACAATATCGCAAGGGCAAATGGATAGGGTGTATTTCAGGAATCATCGCAATCTTACTGACAGAACATCACTGATCGGCTTGGAATAATCTGTGGATAGTGATCAACGATGGCTTCTGAAACTCCTAATCAGTTATTTCAACGTCTTCGGAGCGCCATTTTATAAAAAATAAGCTTTTATTTATAAATGTACCGTGGTTCTTTCAATTACAATATGAAAGAAGGTTTTTCAAGAATGAAAATTCAGTCTTCGCAGAATTTCCTTTATTTATCTATTTATTTTTACAGCTAAGCTCTTTCGAGATCAGGTATCTGACCATTAGAACCAAAATCTCCCAATATATGGGTAACAGAGAGTCTGTCCTTGGAAGTTTCAAAATAATAACCCTAAATTGCTAAATTAAAACTCGAAATTCCATTCTTATAAATTGTTCTCCTTTTCATTTTTTTAAAAACAATTTACATAACGAAAAGTCATAAAGTTTCATTTTACTCATTATTTTATTCTATACATTTTTACTGAACGCTAATAATAACGAATATATTAAAATTTTTAATTTCAGTATTTCTTCAAACCTCCCCCTTGAATGATTTCAGCCATTAACGAATTCCAAAGCAAAAATAATATTCGATACTCAATTTTGTCTCATTATTTTAAAAATCAACATTATGCATACATTAATAAACACACACACACACATGTATATATACATATATGGAAGCCTACGTGAACAATTCCCTCTTTTGTTACCTGGCAAAACAAAGAGCACGCAGGAACAAATATATCTGGCATATCTAAAGAATATTCTCCACAATGAGTATTGTAATTGTTTAAGTCAAATGTAACCTTTGTGAACTCAANTATATATAAGATATCGCTTCATTATGATTCTCAGCCGTCTTTGTCTGGAACCAACTATCAGCAAATCCTTATATTGATTTGGCGAAATTCTTTCAATTTATCGCGTAAATTTATAGTGGTATAATAATAGAATAATTATTATAGCAAAAGAAAAGTTTACTGTAATAATAGTAATGATAATACACCAATGTTTAGTTATTTATTTGTCTCACTAAGGTACAAGTAATTGTAAGAAAATTCTGTTTCAAATAAATAAAAAGTTCTTCCATTAATATTTCAACTTTATGTTCAATTAGAAGTTAGGCAGAAAGAAAGCAACTTCTACAAAATTCACTCCTATTTTTGGAATTTACTATTATGTAGAATAGTAAAAAAAGCCTAGACGTTTAAACTGGTGCACTTTACTGTTATACCCGTGAAATGTACTCCCATTTCTTGGGCGGTTCCTGTTAGCTGTAATGAAATCTCGCTAAAAAAAAAAAAATAATAAAAAAAAAAAATTAACCACATATTTACTGAGGACTATAAGAAGGAAAGGAGATTAAGAGGATGGCCTATCAGAATAAGGATAAAATGTTACCAATCCCCAAGTTGATTGGGTCTGTACCCTTGAAGCCTGCTTCCCTTGACCTGGATATCCACATTTGCTTACGATCCAATGCCATAATCTAGCATCTTTTTCCCCTTTATTCTTTGGGTAACTACCAGATATACAAAACTCCCAAGGTTAATAAGAGTAAGACATTACTTCTTTAAAATATTTCACTTTCAATTTGTCCAAATAATGGGATCAATCATAAATTACATTTCCGTCGGCTTTTCTAGGTTTTAAAATCGGTTGGCTTTTGAAAGGTTTTTCTTTACCAAATAATGTAAATAATATTGCAACACACACACAAAAAAATAATACTTAATGTTCCAATTAACAAAGGCTAACAAAGCTTACTGATCCATCTTTTGGCAATAATTATAAACATACTTATTAAATATGGCTTACATAATAAGAAATTGGCTTTGAGAGAAGCTTGTATTTCTTTTCGTATGGAACCAAAATCTAAACTTAAATCATGTAAAAAATAAATAATTGATATTTACATTGAAATTGGTAGATTTAGGGATTTCTCTTGAACAGGAATATTGAACGTCGTTTAAATATTTAAACCGTCTTAGATATCTTGTAGATAGTGTGGCTGGAATTTTTTTAGAACTACTGTGGTATTTACACATCCCACACATATACTATTAATCATAACTGATTTCTATAATCTATATTATTTTTCCAGTGGGAGCAATTGATGAGGGTTATTAACTATTCTCACAAAATGTTATGAGTTTCGTTATTAACCCAGATTGTTATTTGTTGACACTCCAGTCAGGGTTTCAGTCGACAGCTGACGGCTCAGCTGCCCGCATCCAAACTGCAGTAGTCCACAGTTTCATTGTCCTCTCATTTCAAAATCAATCTCCCAGCTGTATGTCTCTGTTAAAAGCAAATTAAGACAACACGAACAATTTTTTTTGTTTATGAAACTTATAATATATAATGATTAAATGCGATTTTAATACAATAATTTAGCATATTTCTCATAGCTTAATCAAGCTTTCCACGTTGAAAGTTAGAGGTGACTTTTGAAAAATTTATTCACCCATTCTATATTGGAGAATACAGAATTTAATGGCCATTTAAAAATTTCATTTATGTATATTTATTTGAGTTAACCATAGGTAACCGACCATATTTTTAGCATCACCAATGTACGATTGGTGAAGATCCAGAAAGGCGAGCCATACAACCTGTATCAAAATAAAAGGAAATCTGCAATTCAGAAACCAAATTCGGAATTTAGGCTTTACATTACAAACCCTATCCCTACAAAGGAATTCACTTAGTTTTAATCGGTTGAGGAAAGAGTGTGGGGGGGGGGTAGAGGGTGACCAAAATTTATAAACGATCTCTTCGTTGTTATTTGAGTTATGAAAAAGTTTTTAAAACATAATAGATATAGGAAGTAGTTTTACAACGTTTATTTTGTAGATTTTTACGAAAAACACTTATTAATAAAGAAATTTACATGAAAATGTAACTAAAATGGTTAAGCGCTTTCCCCTTTCTTCCTTCTCGACCTTTAATATAATTTAATAATAAATTAAGCCTAAATTTACTCTTATTTATATCCATTAATAATGAAATTAATATATAATATATAATTTATATGAAACATCAACTTATATTACGCAGCTTTTATGTGGGAAATTTTTTAATTTAGTTTTCCATGACCCTTCTCCGCCCCTTCTACTGATTCCAACGAAAATTGCATACTTTCAACGATTTGGACAGAATGCCTAAATACCGAATTTAGTGACTGTATTTATAAAATAGGGAACGTATCCAAAACTCGAATTTACATTCTTTAATACTTTCCTGTTTTATGGGTATTGATGATTTTTAAAATAAACTCCAATTATGAATATTATAGAAGCGTTGTATATATTTTAAAATATATTTCGACCGTTCGCCCGAACTAAAATATCAATAATACAACAAGGGTCTGCACTAAAATAGATAAATATTTATTCATAGAAAATTTGAGAATTTTGAGAAAGGAACTTACATAAAAAGAATGTAGAGAAGTAAATGTTCTAGCTGTCAGTTCTGGAGGAATTCTTTCGGAGCGATATGGATATTTAAATTGTAAACTCCCTGATAAGATTCTATGCCAACACATCACAAGAATTACAGGGCCACATTTTTAATCACTGGTCGGAAAAAAACATCCCTGAAGCAGCTCCATTGCTGTATTTCAGTTGGAACATACTCACCCCACAACGGTCAATTCATAGTCGTCGTATGGAGATTGATGAATGACGGCACCATACAGGGCAATGGTGATCCCAACGAGTCGACAAACACACGCAGACAAGGTTCGCTGTACGTTATGTTTTTACTTCTTGTTTATAAATAAGATTCATTATGGTGGGAAGATTCAACGGTAACCATCCTATTCTAGACAAACACAACAATGGGGAGTTTATTTGGCGATTACTCCGCTTATCTGTGGAAGGAATGGGATATGCAAGAGTAAACCCTAGCCAATCCAAACCAAGGCTTGGATTTCCCGCAGGAATTCCTTGCGGTCATCGTTCCTCGCTGTGTATAATTATTTAAATGCCATAGGTCGAAAATGTAACCCTGAATTAACGTCTCTAACTGTAATTTTTGGTCAAATAAGTTTATTTTAAAATACTTTTTCTTTGTAATTCCAGCTGAAGTTAATATGAAAGCCACTAAATATAATTTCAAAACATTTCTAAAGTAAAAAAAAAAAGAATTCAACTTCACAAAAATATCTCTCGTATATGTACTTGTCCCCTGAATCTCCCTTCCCCACCCATGAAAAAAAAGAAGTAATTAGTCGTGTACTTGAGTTAGTATTATTGTGACGTCATTTTATAAAATATTTTAACAAAAAATTGACTGAATTACCCAAAATTAAATGAGGATGGTTAGTAGAGTAGTGGCCGCCCAAGCAATGTACAACCTACGCACTCAGCTAAAAATAAATGTTTTTTTTTTTTCTTCACTTGACAGTAGAGCGTTTTATACATAGATTTTGATGACACATGCCCGAAGCACAGATATAAATGTAACCCTTGCAAAAAATATTTACTTGTAAACAAATAGTGATTTCCTGCAAAGAAAAAAAGCACTGAAGAACAGCACGATCCTGCTGATGCCGAAGAATACCCTGCTGATATTGAAGTTTTCCTGGGAAAGCATTTTTACGCTACAGAATTAATCCCATTCATTGGTTGAAGCTGACGACGATAAGAAAATGGATCCAGGTTCGATTTCTGACTGGGACAGATAGATTTTTTATTCTATTCCTCTCATTAATTGTTTACTAATATTATCTATTAACCTCCTTTGAATAGTAAAATGATAATAGGCTTCACTTAATAATAATATAAGATTTTTATAACTATAGCCATGAAACAGCATATTTAAAAAAAAATTGATTGATTTAAAAATATTCCTCGAATAATCTCGTTGGTTAATAATATTGAATCAAAGGTTAATATTTTTTTCTTTTCTATAAAATTTCAAAGAAAAGATGTATCTTCAAATAAGTGATGCATAAAATAAATAAGTAAATAATATAATAAAAAAGAAATTGCCACATACCCATATTCAATTTCGGCTAGATGAGACCCTCTTTTGAAACCTTACACTAGTTACGCGACGTTATAATAGATTATATGATCAGGTATTAAAAAAAAAGTAACCGTAAGTATTTAATATCATTATTTATCAACTTTTTATCATTGCTGTTACTTATTCTGCCAAACGAAACAAATTATGAATTTTAATCTCCCTTAAAAATATTTCGAAGGAATAAAGCTATTCAGGAAACTTGTTGGTTCGGTTAAGAAAAATATCAATGAAAAAATGGGTAAAAATGAAATTTTATAACATTTATATTGTGTAACATATTAGAAAACCGCAGATTAAAGAAAGATATTCGGGATTAGGTCCTCTTGGTTTTTAAATAATGAAACCAAATTCGGTATTACCTTTTTCATTAATGAATTTATTTTTTGGTTGAAAACGGAGGAAGAGGGGGGAAATAGAGGGTGATCATAATCTTAATATTTTCATTGTATTTTGAGTTACGAAAAATTTTATTGAACAAAGTGTTTTCATTCAATGTTCAATAAACTTTCGAAAATTATATTTAAGTTAACCATATAATTTTCTAAAGTTTATTTTTTTTTTATGAAATTTTCACGAAGCACTTATTATTGAAGAAATTTACGGTGTGTGAGCGCTTCCCCATTGATCTGTAAATTAAATTTCCCCATTGGATTGGTTATCCTCCTTTAATAAAACACAGGAGCTCTGCTTCTATTACGCTGTTCCAGCTTGGCGAACGATTTTCGAAAATTGCTGACGCCAGACCGCGTGCTGATTTAAGATATACATACATTTTAGTGGACCATATTTTTAGCTTCATCTATGTAGGATCGGTAAAGATTTGTTAAAATTTTTCAAAAGTCTCATCATGGTACTAACGTGAACATCTATATGTTCCATAAAAGACCTGCTAAAATTCTATATCCAGCTATACTTTTGCTAAATTCTAAAACTGTTTACCACTTAAAATATGTGTCAGCATTATATTGCACTTAAACGCATATTAATATACTTATTATGGAAGTAACATGATTTTAATTAATTTTAAATCAATTTGAAAAATATTTCAGTTAATTAATGATGAACACTTTTAGAAATCCTGAAGATGGGCAAGTGAGTCTAAAACTTTGAATATATATGGGTCTGCACTAAAATAGATAA
>KZ807885.1:187465-205515 GCA_000696205.2 Oncopeltus fasciatus | reverse complement strand
TGCATGTTATCAAAGTAAACAATGTGTGCATATATGTATATGCACATATAGTTGTTATCTACTTGTCTCATTGAAACTAGAGAACTAAATCAATATGAAATGGAAACCACCTGCGAGAACGGATATGCTAATTGTATTATTATTTATTTTATTTAGCCTTCCATTCAACCACTTAGGGTCATGGAGGAAGGGGCTATCTACAGGTTGCCACCCCATTTTAAACACCCATGGCTCAGGACAAGCTTCTATATTATAAATAAAAGATTGACCTGGGCGGGACTAGAACCCGCGGCGTCAGGATTGCGAGACCCGTACGGATACCCTGAGCTAGCTGCTAATTGTATTAAATCCCATAGATGTGGGCGTAATAATCTAAGGGTTGATCGCCCCTAAACCCGATCCTACCTACCTACCTAAATCAATTTATAATCATTTCAGTTATAATTTAATCATTTTAGCTGCATCCTTAAAAAAATAAGACCACTGGAAAAGTTTTAACTGAGTACAGGTTTCAGGCAAACCGCATATTCCAAATAATTTGAGTCTTCAGCTTAGAAAAAAACTTAGTGCAATTGCAATTTCAATGCTGCATATTGCATTTTATCAGCTTAAATATCACTTACTACCAGTACTGCGTTCTTTAGCGATTATTAGTTTCAGCTAAACTCCCACTTCTGATTATTTTGTTTTCTAGCAAATTTATCTCGCTTAGTTTCTTTCTGATTATATTAATATTTTGGCAGTGATTTTTTATATAGTTTTAAAGAAACTATAGGTTGTAAGTAACCCCCCCCCCCCACTGAAATTTGTCAGTTTTATTAATTTCTTACTAGAATAAATTTGAATTTTGCTTTTAATTGCTAATTGGCAATATAATAAACGCTTTAAAATTAATTTTTATCTATTGTGTGGTATACAATTATTTTTATAAATAATAATAACAAATATATTGAATTGCAATTTTTTGTGAAGAAAGAATTATCAGGAATTCGGTCTTGGTAGTTGAAGAATTAAAAACTAATTTGTTACCAAGAAAGGTTTTTATTTTAGCCAACGTTTCGGCCTGCATTTCAGATCTTCATCAGGGCTGAATATGAAAAAAAAATATAAAAAATAATGTAGATTCATAATCTAACAAATAATTAATAAATGAAAATATAAAAGTGTGTAATTGACTATATAAAATGGATATTGATATTTCTTTCTAATATATTCAGTATCCATTTTATAAAGTCGATTACACACATTTTTATTTTTTAATTTATTTATTCTTTAATAGATTATGACATATAGACATGTTTCTATATTATTTTTGTGTGTTTCTTTTTCAATTCAGCCCTGATGAAGGCATGAATTCGTTTCGGTCTGAATCGTTGCCTAAAATAAAACTTTTTTGGTTACAAATAAGTTTTAAATTCTTCCCAAGACCCAAGACTGAATTCCTGATAATCCTCTCTTCATAAAACTTGACGGTTAACAAATTTACCACCAAATTGTAAATATTTGCTTTCCTTTAAACCACATATTTTTCTTAATACGTCATTTCCTTAAAAGTATTATTGAATAAAAATACTAAAAAACTAAAGTTTTCACCTATTATTTTTTCTATTTTTTTTTCCTGTTATTCCAGCAGTAAAGAAGATTTTTTTTTAATTTTAAATTTAATTTAATTTTAAAATTGCACATTTTAAATGACATCTCGTCAGCGACCCCATCAGTGTCAGATAACGTGCCCCAGAGCGTCGGGTTGGTCGTAGCCTTGCAGTACCCGTGATGGAGAAGTGATAAGGGACAGTAATTAGCATGTTATCTTGAGGCCTCTTTGTAAATAAGCATATTGAATTTATTTCAACATATTTATTAATTAGCTTTCAGTAATTCATATTTGATATTTATTCATTCATTAGTTAGTAAGGGCAGTATGTTCGATTGTTAGCTGTAATGTATTTACACAGTTCTATAATGGCTGAAATCGGTCAGGTGGTAAGGGGGGGGGGGGTTAAGAGAGATAACAATTAAAACAATCTTCATTATTACTATAGCTACAATTATTTTAATTAATAATAAAGAAATAAAATATAGCAAGTGTATATTTTAATTTTTTAACACTTATATTCCATATCATTTTTACATAAAGCGAGAATGGTGGAAAATATTTAAAAGTGGATATTTCAAAGGTTAGGCTTGGCTTAAATAGGGCATTTACATTTGTGAATTATGCTTTGTATTGAAAATCGATTGATTGAAAATATTTTTGCTGGAATCGAATGAATAGGATTAGTTATTACATAAATTTATAGTAAATAATAGACGGCCAATAACTTTTTCTATTGTTAATGTTAACAAATTTTTTTTTTTTGCAAATATCTCATTATTATCAAAATATTTCATAATATATTTAACTAAAGGTTGATTCTTTCAATCATCCCCCCATAAAACAATCGAATACAGATTCTCTATTTAATAATTATTCTGTTATAATATTCTCTAGTTTGTAAATTCAAATAAACCATTAACTCTTATCAATGTTTTAATTTAATGAAATATGAAAATCTGCTTAGTTTATACCAAGCCTGGTGGGTTTTTTTTTTTTTTTAAAGAATTTTATTTACACAGTTTTCCAATGAAATATAAACAAATAACTTTTATGTTATATATTTGTTCTACTTTGAATATCAACTTAAATATTTTGTTTGGAGAATTATTAGAGATAATTTTGAAGATTGTTTGAAGATTTTCTATATAGTTCTACAGTTGCAAATTAATTTTAAATTTTTAAAACATTTATTAAGAAGGACTGCGGAAATAATAGACATGGTCTGCCTCGCAGGAGCTGCATAATCTAAGTAGATTCCCCACGTTTCCTTAAAGATGGAAATAACTAAATGTAAATGTGACAATTTACTTTACAAGCCGGAGAAAAAATAAATGTAAAAAGTACGACCACTGAAGGATTTGGTCTAGACTGGCGAGGACGGTAGTGTGGGAGAAGCGTTCACCCATTACAGTTACATTTATTCCTAAATAAAGGGTTTTTTTTTGGTTTTTTTTTGGTTTTTTTTTAAAGCTTTGTAAAATATAAATTTATAAAAATTACACTTTATACCCATGATATTTTTTTTATAATTTTTTTTAGTTTGTAACTCAAATAACAACGAAGATATTACGATTATAAATTTTGGTCTGCAACTGTCCCAAAATAACCAAACATTATTGTCTAGACGTCAATTTATTCCTTCCATACATGATAGTAGTTTCATCAGAGTTATTAAAGAATATAGATTAATTCTTTTTTAAAAAACAGCACAATTGCTAGCCATTCAATGTTAACATCATTAAGTCTATTTTCACACATGCAATAACTTTATGGCTTAGGTGAAATTAATGACAAATAATTTGCACATCAGAGTTATCTAAAGAGAGATCGAATAGAGTAGAAAGACGAGAAAAATAATCATACTTTACTCGCCTTCTACTCGTATTATACCAAGCAACTTATACCTTGCAACTTTTTTTTTTTTTTTTTTTTTTTTCTTTTCTGTGTTAGCCTCCCTTGCAACCACTAAGGGTCATTGGAGGGAGGGGCTATCTACAGGTTGCCACCCTATTTTAAACACCCATGGCTCAGGACAACCTTCTATATTATAAATAAAAGATTGACCTGGGCGGGATTTGAACCCGCGGCGTCAGGATTGCGAGACCCGTACGGATCCCCTGAGCTATCCCGGCGCCCCACCTTGCAACTATGCCGAGCAGCTTTTGAAGCCTATCCCATTTGTTATGTTTTCTACTGTAAACCACTCATTACTGACTAGTAAATAATCATTTGTAATATATTTTTTAGAGAGATTTAATGGGCAATCAACAGTTTTAGTACAGGGGCTACTCATATTACTGTCGACCTAACACCTGCCTCTGATTCAATGTCCAAATTTGCAATAAAATAGCGACCCAATAGCACACTTGAAATATATTTTGAACAAGGGATAATTCACTCTGGTTTTATTTAAGATTTAATATAATCTATAATATCTGAACCCCGGAGACGAAATTTCTATTAAATGACTTAACCAAATTTTAAGACTTTTGGAATTTAGGTTCTATCCATAACAACGATCTGGAGAGCAGGAGTCTAAATATAATTATCAACTGTTTTTTTAAATTTTATTTGATTCGTAGCTAATCTAACGTAATAAACAAGAAATGTGTGTCACACAGAAGATGCGTAATATCTGCGTATTTTCATATTTCATTAAAGACGAATAAAAAAAGAGAGAATATGAAATTCAATTTATGAGCCAGAGGGAACAATGAGCATTAAATGTATAACCACTAAGCGGGAAATAACTAGAACAAGCTGTCCGCTATTACCTCCCCTTGGAATGACGTCACTAAGAAAACTTTGGTACTACGCCGCTAGGTTCTCTGCGTGACATGAACTCCCAGTGGGGTGTCCGAAACAACTTGTGATAATTACTAAGTAAAAATGGCTTACCTGAATATGTGATTACGCAGATCAACAGCCCTCTTCCTCCTCGCACCTGGGAAGAAATAGATCCTGTAGGTACATCCTGTAGAAAAGGGTCTGGGTCGCCACCTCAAAGCCAGTACAGCATATATTCAGCTAGGAAGAGGTCCAAGCTGTCTTGTGTTTTTCTAATACGGTTACCGGCCTTCACCGGCCGAAAAAAAAAAGGTGAGATGATGGAAATTCTCTTCACTCAAGCCATTATAAGCCTTCCAACAGTAAAAAATAATAGTTATCCATGGCATTGAACTTTATAAGGGCTATGAGTGTTTATCTCGTTTTTCGACCACCCTCATAAAACATTTTCCACATTTACTCCGATCGAACTTCTCAACACCTCCAAACACCCAACTCCCATTCACTCTTTTTCCTATAATGTACTTGTTCATATCAAATAAACTTAAATCAATTTCAACAATCACATAATATTCTCTTTCACGCACATTTTAATACAAACATCCAGAAAAAAATAATGCCAGTCAGTGACTATTTTTGTAATAACTCAATATTGTCGGTTAGGGAACTTTTCCAGATAAATCCATGAATGATCCTCAGGACTTGAACGATACTAAGATTGCTCAAGGTACATCAACTAACACAATGCACTGATCTTTTTAAAACATACAAAGCTTATATGAATCGTTACAATAACAAAACACCATACATAGACGTCCACATTGTTGTAAGACCGTAAGTAAGCAAAATAATGCCCCAACTGCTTAATCACAATTCACAAAATCACACAGTCATTAATTCGTTGAGCCATTTAAACTAAAAATAGGATGAAACGAATCACTTTGAAAAAAAAATGAGCCACTCTGAACGAACTGGCGACCGAAGAACTACTTCATTTGTCTAATATAGGCGGCACTTCTTAGTACAAAGCTTATATGTATATTTATAAACAATTAATGTGAGGGAATAGAATAAAAAATCAGTATTAAAAATTAATATTTACTAATATATTTATTTTTTCAAATATAAAATGCCACAATTATTGGTAAATATAGTATCATGAAGAAAAAAACCATTAAATTTGCTGAACTTCCAATAAATTACAATTATCAACAGGAACTCATTCTTCCTAGAAAAATGCTTCCAAAACTTCATATTTTGTTCTCATTGAACTCGTTCCATTTCCATAATTTTGTCCGTTCGAAAATGAGTTTTAAATTCATATATTTCCAACATTTTAAATTAATTTTCAGTAATTTTTATATAATTACATTATTAAATTTGTTAGAAACCAAACAACTATGGAGTAATTAGCAGCGTTTTAAATACATATAAAATGGTAAATATCTGCCAAAAGAAAATTTATTTGATGAGTAATTTTAAATTTCTTATTGTAGAAAAGTATATTCATGAATGGAAAATCAAATTTCATATTTTTGAACTGATTTTCTAGCAACCCTGCAGATTTGAAAGCAATCAGCTGTTGTTGATATTGCAATGGCATTACTTACATTGTTTAGGGTTTATTTGCCGTTAACAATTTAAACTTGTTATTATCAGTTACAATTGTTTATTTTGATATGTACTATTTGCATTATTCATTCTGTGTGCAAAGACATTCGGGAGTTAATTCTACGCCATGGCTCCAATTCTGAGGACCTATGGAAAAAAGAAATCTGTCATTAAAATTGATAAGGAAGATACTTTTGACAAGCTCTTTAAAACTAAGAATATAACTAACATTTTTGATTCATCTTCTGAACGTGAAAATACAGGAGCTCTTAGTTCCAAAGTAAAATCAGTTACTCAAGAAAAATCGAGGTTAGTCATTATGTAAGAATTTAATTTTTTCATCTCTGGTCTTGCAAAATCTTCACATATTTTTTTCTTTTGGAAACGCAGTTAATTAAATTCTAGGCATTGTACCCATTCCAATTCAATTTAAATTCGTCACATAATGTACTGATACTCAAATCTATTTTCTTTTATTTAAAAAAAAATCTATTGTTGTCTCATATTATATGCTCCATACTAACACTCCGTCTGATTAATGTTTAAGAATGACAGGGAATTGGAAATATCAATAAATGACGATTTATAACAGAAGAGCTAAGTGCACATAGAACTATAAAATGTCCTTATCAAAGTAATATGTTTTGGCCTATTAATTTTTTATGCCATGTTTAAAGTTAACCAAACTTACATAAATGAAATCAAAATCTGCTAGGTAACTTAATGTCCCCATATATTTCTGGTATTAAACTTAGGATAGGCCTAATTGTCTACTATTTTCATTAAATTCAATTAACTACTTTTCTTTTGTCACATTAAACATTTAGCTTTTGGTGGGAATTATTGTATTCTAATCATCATTGATATATTTAAAACTTAATTTAGGCTTCTGTGAATTTAAAATACGGTGAAGATACAATTCAGCAAATGCAATTTATTAGAGAGCTTACTAGAATTATTTTTCATGGTTAGTCCATCATGATTTTTTTTTTCACTCAATTTTATGATTTTGGGCACCCTCCATATTTCTAGCTCTGATTTTACAAATAATTTGCATGAATGAGAAACTACTTTTATATATATTTTTTAATAACTTGTTAATTTTATTCAATTATTAATTTTCCATTAAAAACTTGATCCCTAGAATAATTCTTAATAGAAATCTGAAGTATAAAACATTTAAAGTCTGCTGATATAGAATATTAAAATTTCATATTTGTGGCTGTGTCCACATGGATGCATTTGGACTTAACTCCTTCCAGCAGGATAGTTTTATACTTTAAACATTTTGTTTGAGAAGAATACCCATAGTTAACTTTAACCAGGTTTCACCATGTGTTTTTCTCTATAATACTATTAAGTTCCTTGCATTTAATGTATTTTAGATATGAGGTCTAGTTTGTCAGAAAAGTAGCGCTATATTGTAAACCAAACATATAGAAAGATACAAAGAGAGAAAATTTGCTCTTGGATTAAGGAATTAATGACCATTGATTATTATTCAAACTAAATTTTCTGATTAATGATAACTCAAAATACTGCTTTATAAAGGATTCTTAATTCGTCACTAAATTTTAATCAGTGATTATTTTTTTCGCAGATTATCCTTAGTCTTTAATTGTTTATTGTGACATAACTAATGGCCATTTATGGAAAAGCAAAAGTTTTTAAGGACAATTAGTCAGTAAAAACCTTTTATAATAAAATCTGATTTATTTTTTCACACTACCTTCCTACTATCGCAAGCAAGAAATTAATGAAATTGCTTTTTTTCCAGTAGAAAGCATCTTTCTGTTTTGTGAGAGCCATTATAAATACAAAAAATTTTATTTACTGTATAAGTGCTGCTAATGCGATTTTTAGTTCTTTCTAAACTTCCAGCTGCCTTGTCAAGATAATAAATAAGATAATATTATTTCTTAAACGGATTATGAAGAAATGTTTGTTTTGAAGTTCATACAGAAATAATTAGTATATCTTTATTAATTAGGAAACAGTTAAATCTGATTTATTTGCCTAAAGTCTCAAAAGAATAATGACAATAACTATTCACGTTATTATAAATTAATCTATTTTTAGAGGTAATAGTAGTAAATCAGTTTAAATTTGACATTGATGACTAATTTAGTTAACGATGATTAATTATCTTGATATTAGTCTCTAGAGGTAGTTAATGTATGCCATATTTTAGAAGTTGACATAAAACTATTGGCACCAAATTTTCTTTCAACTATCTCTTTTTAAATATCAAAATGGAATTTTCCATTTTACTGATTTTATTGATACTTTTAACCAATTAGCTGAGAATAATAGTGTTCAGGATGGCTAGTTTTTAAGGGGGATTATTTGTTTTGAAGTTTATTATTATGAGTTGCCAAATGTTTTAAAATACTTGTTTTTTTTTTTGTTTTTTTTACTTGAACAAAGTTTATACTTGTCATTCTTAAATCAATTTTCCATTCTTGGCACAATATTTATTCATAGCTGAGTATTTTCAGGATTGAGGATCCCATTATCAGGTCTGCACATCAGATTAAGACTACTTTTACATAATTTTAATAATACTATTCTAGTAATGGTAATGGTTGTTCAAGTTTTGTCTGCTAATTTTTTTTGTGGCTATTTTTCAAAAGTACAAAATTCGCATTGGAATGCAAAATATTTTCTAATGTACTTATTATTAGCTATTAAGTTCTTCTGCAAATTATAAGAATGAGAAAATGACTTTTATGGAGATCGGCTTGGCTGAAGGTCCAAAGAAAGAAAGGAAAGAAACATTTGAGAGCTTAGATTACTATCTCAAACTCATGAGAAATAAGGAACTACCTTGATATAGGCATATAACATTACTCACAGTTCCTTGGCTTAGCTCCAAGGATTATGTTTTTCATTTGTTAAGATGTATTCTGTTGTGTCATTCACTATGAGAAATTAATTGGAAAATATTCATCTTTATCTGCCATAAATAATTTACGGATGGTGGGTGAGTAAAGCAAATGAGGAGTCCAGTATCTCATGAGTTAGGGATATTTTACAAATATTAATTGGCTGGGCTGTTAGGCTAACCTTGTTTTGAGAATGGATTTTACAGAAATCTTTTTTCGCGGTTTAGTGGGTGGGACTGTATGCTGAGATCAATGTTATTTTGCTTTGGCAAGAGCGAAATGCACCTCCTGAAATACACTGCTCACTTGCCAAATCAAAAACCTACTTGGTATGAGAAACTATATGACATTAAAAGCAGAGTTCTACTATTTGATGCGGGGACTCAGTGCAGGAAAATTTATTCCAGATAGATATTATTGTTATTTAAAACTTAATTAAAGTAAAAAATAACTTCATTCCTTTATTTTTAAAAATTATACTTGACACTACTTAAATTTGTTTATTAATGATTGTTTATATATTATTTATTTTATTAATTATTGGTTCTTTTATTTTGTTACAGTTTGCATCTACCTTCTTCCTCATCCTATGCTACTGAATATTTTTCTCTTGAAGCTGTGCTTGATGTCACTCCTTTAACTCCAGGTTCATTTTATTTAAACATTTTGAACAAATTCATAAATGAATAGTAATATTTGATAATAATGCTTTACACATTAAAAAAAAAAAAAATTATTTTTGATTACAGATGATGTTGTTCTCAAGAAGTTGAGGAGAAATAGAAATTTGGTTCGAGTAGAAAAATTCAGAGTTTCTAGCAAGAAAAAGAGACTACAGGATCAAGTTCATAGATTAAAGGATGAAGTTTTTATTAAAGAAAATAATTTTTTTGTATCAAGTACACCCTTATCTTTAAAACCATTTAATATTTCAATTTCAATTAGTAAAAGTGAAAATTGTATTTCTCCTATTGGACCAAATACTCAAGTGGAAGACTTTCAAAGTGGTTCCCCTAAAGCACCTCGTGCTGAAATTCTCCTACCAAAAAATGTACTTGCCGATTACCTAAGGCAAAATTCGGACAACCAAAATACAAGTGAATCTGATTTCAGAGGCTTTGAGACAAATCTTGGAAATGAATCGGATAATTTCTTTGGCTTTTCTCCTAGTCGGGAAAGTTTACTTCCACGGCCATTGAGTAAAATTGCTGAGTCTAATGAGAGCCAACCAGATAAGCTAACTGGTCAAAAATCATTAAAAACAGTTGATAAGAGCAATATTAGTTCCATTTTAGAATGTACTTCTCCTTTTTTGTCAAAACGTTCCAATTCTCTTAAATTATTGCAGTTGTCATCTAAAAAATCTACTAGCCATACTAATCAAGGATCTCTTTCTAGATCAATGCAAAATTTGATTTTATCTCCTATAACTGATTGTAAAAATATAGTTAAAAGTTCATCATTTGATGAATTACATACTTCTCAAGATACTGACAAAAATTCTCCAGTATGCAGAATTAATGTGCAACAAGTTTCAATTGACATTAATGCTGATTCGTCTGACATAGAGGAATCAGCAGTTAATTCAGCAGATGAAAGGTCTTGTTCCCTTAAATCAGGGCAGTTGGATGAAGAAGAATCAGCTTTCCATTCTTCTGATGAAGACAATGTGAGTGGAATATCTAAAGACAAAGATTCAGTTGGTTTTGCTAATAAGTCCAGTTCTAAAGGCGATTCTGAATCAGCATTTTTTTCTGGAACGCATAAAGATACAAGCTGCAACAATCAGAGTGGTGATGTGAGTGCTGATGATTGTGATTTATATACTGAATCTGAAATTGCTAAGAGTTCTGACAGTATCGAAGTCTCACGAACTGCAAATGTTGAAAATACCTCAGATTTATCTACATCATCTGATAAAGAGGTTATGAAAGATGAAGATGCAATGAATACTACTGCTAGTCCACCAGCAGTAAATTCTGTAGATAAATTAGTTTGTTTAAAACAAAATATATTAAATCAAAATTCTAAAACCTATTCCACAAAATCAAAAGACTCATTTTATTCATTGGATAATTCTGCCTCAGATGAAAGTGAACTCTCGTTTGAAAGTGATAGTGAATTAAGTTGTGAGTCAAACAGAAGCTCGAGAAAAAGTTCTTTGGAATCTGCTCTTAGTTTATCAAAAGAGTCAGTGGAACAGTTGAGGGAGTGTGTTTCATTGATCAAAATTCAGGATGAATATGAGGATGCAATTTGTGGTAAATCCAGAAAGTCCCTGGGGAAAAGGGGTTCTGACTGGGAGTGCCCACCATCACCACGAAGGAGTTTGTTTCCTCTTGCACCTCTCTTCCCCCTTCCTGAAAACCAAGAGGATCCTGGGTTGGAAGAAGATTGTGGACAGGGATCTGTTTGTGAGTCTACAACTGCCTCAGAGGATGACTCACATCATTCAGGCTCTAGAAGATCAAGGCCCCGTCCGAAAGATTCAAGACATGAGATAGAGGGTTCGAGATCTAGTGGGGATGATGATAGCACCAAAAGCAGTCCTGTGAGGGAGACCTCTCGCCTTAGAAGATCTCGTCGCATCTCCAAGAAGAAGGAGAGTAACTGTAGACTAAACATGGTAGTGGAAGAGTCGGACTCTGAATCTACTGAAGCAGACCTTCTCCCTCAAATGGAACGTATTATTCTCCCCACTGGGAAAAAATACCGAAGATCAATTTCTATTCTTAAGCACTTAACCGAGGACACTGGAGAATTGCCACCCACCAAGGGAAGGCATTATGATCAATCAGTTGAAACTGTTATCAAGCTTCAGTCAAGTAAGTACAATTATTCAATATAATTATACTATCTTTGGAAATTTATAATTAGCTATAAAAAAATATTTCAGAGGGTATTCTTTCTGTTAAAGAGGAGGAAGGAGTATTAAAGAGTATCTAAATAAATTTGTAATTCATTATAGTTTCTTATTATTATAATTCTCAGATATCTATGTTTTTTTTTGTCAAATGTTGGAACTAGACACTCAGTAAATCCCACTCAATAAATTATATTTTCCCTTAAGTACCCGATTGTATCAGATGTCTGATCTCTTTTTCCCCCTTGCATATATACAGTGCATATGCAGATTCTTCCTTGTACATTCCTGCTTTTAGATTTAATTGTGTGGATTTTGTTTATATTTTGCTTTGCATTTAGATACTTTTATAAATATGTTTGTGTTAAGAATTTAAGGTGGGGCACCAATGGATTTAATGTGAAGAACACTGTGGGCCTAAGGATTATTCCCAACCTTGATGAATCTTTATCAATTATTCCTCAAATAAATAAACATTACTATTGGAAACATAAGAAATATTCTATTTATAAATTTTTGAATTATATGAATCTTTAAAACACACTGATACCCTATTAATGATATATATTTATATATATATTTGTTTATCTATCTATATGCTGTCTACCATCCACAATTTAGAAATAAAGTAACCAAAATTTGAGTTTTAGGTTGTTTTTTAATATTTATTTTTTAATGCTACTGTTGGATGGGTTCATTAATGCTAGAAATTGGTTGAGGATAAGGGAAGTTAGAGGGAGACCATATTAAAAAGACCATCAATATCTTTATTATTGTTAGAGTTAAAGAAAATTGTTTTGGACTTAATAGGTTTAAACTGTAACTTTTATGTAAAGAGTAATAAAATATAACCTTGAGGTTTGTATGTTCACCCTTATTTTGTGAATATAGAAAGACCAAAATTTATAATCATGTTATCTTGTTAGTATTAATTGTATGAAAAATTTTATGACATTTAACTTTAATTCTTTAAATTTCAGACACTGGATTTGAATCTCCAAAAGATAGCAGAAAAAGTTTACTCATCAAAAGGAAGTCTCTTCTCAGCCAATGCTATACTCCATGTGAAAGTCCAAATACTGGTTTGTCAAGAACTTCTGTGGATTTGTATACCAGCATACTAGCTGAGGGATCACCACTAAGTTCTAGGAAGGCCATTAGAAAGTTGTCATGTAAGTAAAACATATTTTATGACATAGTGCACTCAAAAATATATATTCAGTCCCAGTCAGCCCCAAAAATGTATAAATATGGCTCAAGAAGACTCATTCTAAACTATTTTAACTATTTTATTCTTTTTATAAATAATTCTACACATTTTCTTATCTTGTAGCGTAGAGCATTGCTCTTTGAAGAGAGCATTGAATCTGGTCCTCCTTGCAGAGCTGACACATTTGGCTTTGTTTTAGTTGCAGCTGATTTTAATACTGTCTTTTCTAAAAATATTCTGGATGCCTACAATTTCAACTATACCCTGGTTTTTTTTTACTATGTGTAAAAAAAAAAAAAAAAAAAAAAAAAAAAAAAAATCTGTCATCCCTCTTTAACAGGGCCATGCATTCTGCTCAGGATTCACTGATCAATGACTTGAAGTTTGCATTTTTTTATTTTAAATTATGCCCAAGGCTGTAACTATAAGTAAGAACTGAGTGAACAAGTATCTTGTAAAACTGTTTTTTGTTGTCTTTTATAATTATCTACTCATAGAGGAATGCCAAGGGGCATCTGTTTGACAGCTTTTGCTTAATCTACAGTATTACATCATTAGATGTGTCAACCTCCAATCTTATGTAAAGGAAGTTCTAGCTGTGCTCAAATATACAGTTACTTAGATAAATTAGGGATCTAAGCAATATCAGCTTTGGTATTTACCTTCATTCATGGTAACAGTGCTAAATTTTCTTGCAGCTGTTTCTAAGTACAAAATGCCTCTTTCAGGGGACCCTCCTTGATCTTGTGTCATATCAAATGATATATATGGTTATATCATCTATAGGACTTGTTTTAAATATTGTAAGTTATTTTTGATGTTTAGATATCTGCAACTAAAAGTTGCTTAAAAAGCTCTCCTCAAAGCTAAATGAAGGAATAAAAAGCATATCCCCCTCCCTTTATGGAACTTGCCTTGAAGCTGCATCAGCTTCTTAGGCATGCCAGAGCTAACAATACCATAAACTTATAGACTCTACAACAAAATAAATCTCATAGAAGAAGATTCCGAGTGATTTACCAATCTTTTAATTAGGGACAGCTATTTGACTCTCTAATAGTCTCTCTTTGTAATAATAAGCTCTGTAAAGGGTTGTGTAACTAATTTGCACTCTTTACTCTTTTCTTCAAGGAAAACAGATTTGAGCACCTGATGGAATCCTGTTTTTGAATTTGCCAATCTTCCCTCTCACATAGAGTTAGAGCCACTTTAATAATATATTTGGTATTATTATAATTTTGTTTGTTTAGTGAATTTAATGTCAGTCTCTGAGGCATTTTTTTATTCTTCAAAAAAGTGTTTTAAATATATTTAAAAAGCATTAAACTGAACATAAAAATCTCTCCCCTTGGAACAGGTTCTTTGAAAGGAAGAAAGAAAAATAAACTTTATTCTGGGGCTTAAGTCCCCTTGAATAACAAAGAGGTCACAGCTGACTGTATAGCTGATTCTGACCTATTTACAATAATAAAAATAAAAAGTACAAATTAACAATAGACTAATAGTATATCATTTCCCTACAGAACTATGACAATATTTACAACTTATTGTACAAATACAGAAATAGGAGAAGGAAGTATTAAAAATACAAAAAATGGGTGTACAAAAAGAGAATGAGTGTTAAGCACTAAAAAAAACAAAAAAACTCAAAACTAATACAATAACCTTTTGTCATGATAAGAATAAAAAAAAGAAATAAACAAGATAGATTAGTAGTTCATGATACCCAACTGATATCCATTAAATCTAGATCTTTTGGAGCGATCTTCAGATCCAGGCTGGGCCTATACTCGTCACCAGACCCGCAAGTGTATCACTAGGTTGCACCAGTACCCCTCGAACTTCAATAGATCTGAAGACTAACATCCTGTTGGGCATGATTCAGACTCACCTCTAGTTCTGTCACCCTCGACTCATCATCAAAGTTTTGTTTTTAAGTGCTAGTTGCTTGAAAACTTTTGTCTGCACTTCTAACCAGTTTTCTATGCCTTTAAGAAGCCTGGTGTTTTCAAAAGTTGCATCATTGTTTTTATTAAGAGAGTCTTTAAACTCTCTCGGCTCATTAGCAACACCAGTCTTTATCCCACCTATCTCACTTGAAGGAGCCCTCATCACTTCCTGAATATATGTAAATAGATCACTCTCCTGGGTAGATTTAGCTGCTGAGGTCTTCCTAGTTTTCTCACATTTATCACATGTCCATCCTTTTCTTTGTGAACTTTGAGACTCAATATCTGAGTCTTCAATACCACAACACCTGCCGTGATAAATTAGTTTACAGGTGACATAGGCTAGAGAGCTCTTGTCAACCCTAGTAATAGCGTGTTTACACACAGAGACTGCACCATTGTAAGTAAGCTCAGAAAAACAGCTGACTAGATGAAAAGTAGGCTGGGCGTGTCTATTAGGCAGATGGGGAAGGGATAATACTCAGCAGAGTCCCTGATAAGCCTGAACGAGTAGTACACAAAGAAGATGTCGTACACAAATTTTAAGAACTTGTGAAGATCTCTTGCCACAAAATCCAACTCAGTGCCAAAAAAGAAGCAAAAATCTCATGTTGTACCTTTAAAATAGCGATTTGATAGGAAGCCAAAGTGTACTGATTGCCGTCTTAGGTCAGAATTCTGAAAGTCTAATATTTTATAGTTCTTTCATAAATCTAATATTTTAATTAAACCCAAGGTAGTATTTTGGATTGAAAAATTACTATCTTATCTATAAATATTTATATGGCTATATACGGCTAGCTACTATTTTCAAATTTTAATAATGAAGAGTAAATGTCGTAGTCATCGAGTTGCACTGAATACACAATAACTCATTTATTTACAATGCGTGTGTTGCATGAACCCCATCTGACCAGTTGGCTGAGATATAAATTGTAAATAATATATTGGAAATACAATCCAAATCCTTAACTAAAAATTTATTATTATTTGTCACAAGAACTGGGACACTGTGTTTTGGTAGTTAAGGTAACTAGACTATTGAGCCAAGCTCAACCATTAAACTGTCTCCACTCACTCCTTAAATATATTACAGGATACTTTAAAACTCCTTAAGGGGTAAAAATTTATGCAATCCTGGCTTTTACTTAACAGTTAACTAAATTAAGATAAATCTTAATTTTAGTCATCAATTTTAGTCATTTGTAACCTGTGTTAGTAATTAAATGCTAATAATAACTTTCTATATGATTTTAAATATTTAAAAAAATGTTTTTGATTATATTTAAAAAAAAAATAAAAAGTTTAATTACTTGGAATTCCAGAGTTTTTATCTAATTTATTTATTTTTTTAAATCCTGGAAGGTTCTATACGAGAAGAGCCAGATAGAGCATTCAGAATTTCTTTGCAAAGGGATGCTGTACTGGAAGAGGAAGAGGAAGGCATGGAAGAAGAAAACAAACCTAATGAGAGCTATTCCTCTAATAAGACTGTTTTAGAAGACTTAAATAGTACTGTACATAGTTTTAGTGATTGCAGTGTTTATACTGAAGAAGAAGAAGAAAAGGATTCAGATATTTCCATTCAAAATATTATTGTTGATTACGAAAAATTAGTTATGAGATGCTGTCAACAAGATGGACCTAGATCATTTCCCAGTATCCTTCCTGTGGATAAGTAAGTTCCTTTATCTCTCTCTCTCTCTTATTATAATATTTAATATTTTTAAGTTGACATTTTTTAGGATTCGCTCAGGATATTTCCTCCTAAAAAAGTTTTAAATCCTTCCAAAATGACCACTTTTTTACTTATGAGGTAAAATAACCTCCCCTATTTTGTGACATATTATGTGACAAAATAGTCCTGTGTGAATCTCCTGTTCAACTAAGTGGTCCAGTGAAACCTATTTATTCACTTGTTGGAATGAAGTACTGTGAAGTGCAAACTATTAAAGAAAATGGTAAAAATCCATATTTTTACACTTCGAGGTTTTTTCGAGGCTAGGGAACACCTAGCCCTAATTGGGTACCATGAAGGGGAAAAAATCAGGCGGCCAGAATGGTATTCTGTTCAAACCTTCTCTAGTCTGCAGTGGAACATGAATAAACACATTTTTAACACGTGTCCCCCCCCCCCTGATCATCCCTCCAGCCTGCAGCAGGACTGGTTGGTAGTCCTTTTGTGGTTGGTGTGTCTTGAAAACCAAAAATTATCAAATTTTGAGGAGGTAGAAAGGTTATGATTTTTATATATAAGGTCGATTACCATAGTTTATTTTGCATTAAGAAATTAACTAAAATCTAGAGAAGTTAATATTTAATATAAATCTGGAGCGTCTAACATTGAAATCTAGAAATCTAGCCTAACATTTTTCATTTAAAAAAAATTAGATTAAATATTAAAATGAAATATAGTTTTCATACAAAAACAATCTAAATATTAAAATGTGAAACTGTTTCCATTCAACATAATATGTGGAATCTGTTTCTATCAACAATGAAAATATAGAATACATTTAACTCAATATTATATATTAATTTGGAATGTAACTGGAAATGTCCCATCCACCTAGAACCAGAAGAAGCAGTCAATAATTTAAGACATATGCCCTTACTACCTCCTTCATTAAAGAGAGAATATTTAGACATAATTGCCAAATTCTCAGGAGAACTCCTGAAAAGTCTAAGAGAAACAATTAACTCTTAAGAGGAAGACCAGAAATCCTCCAAACTTTGATGCAATCCTCCACTTATTAAAGAACTGATTTGAACACACTTAGAGTCTATTGAAAACCTAATCAAACTCATAGATTCCTACTAGACATACAACATCAGGCTAACGAAGGATTAAAACCCCAACATCACCGTAAAAATTAGTTATATATTCTCTAAACTATGTTAGGCCAAGTACAACATTTTTTCATAAACTGCAATGCACCAAGTATCAAACTTATTCAGAGGAAAAAAAAATTGTAATATGTGTGTGTGTTTATATATATAGCAAATAAGAACAGGAGGAAGAAAGAGTGTAGTGAACACAAAAATAAATAATTACAATGAGTAAAATTTTCGGAGAGATTTCTCGCCCTTTGTCAGTGAGGAGTGAAGTGGCAGCCGCGATTGTTTCATTATTATATATATATATATA
>KZ807885.1:160796-187349 GCA_000696205.2 Oncopeltus fasciatus | reverse complement strand
ATATATATAAACACACACACATTACTATTATTTTTTCTTCTTGACAAAAAGTTGAATACTTCTTTATTCTCATTATTTTTAGTCTTCTTTAGATTATTATTAGATGATTTCAAATTCTGATTACTGCAACAATTTAATTTAATTTTTTGCAATCTTACATAGGAAAAAGTAGAAAATTCATGTTTAAATACATTTTAATAAATATTTAAGGAAATGAACTGTTGTTGAATAATTTGCAATGTTTTTTAATGTTGAATGAAAAGAGCTCCAGGTTCTTTGATGTGAAGTAGAACTTTGTAAAAATGATTAGCATTGGCTTACTCTATTAACTCTGTTATCAGACAGGTTAACTTATTAAACTCTGCTTTTAGATCCTACAGGTATTATTTGTAATAATTTTTTTTAATAAAGCTATTTTATTTATGATACAGTGTTTTTGTAAAAAAAAAATGTATGGTTTATTTATTTGAGTTTGAAGTACATGCTAGTAAAACCTAAAAAAAAATATATATGTGAAGATCAGTTCATTTGTTTGGCCTAACACTTAAGACATGCAAGCATATAACCTTTCTTTTCTGTATGTATGCACATACCAACAAGTATTTTCTATAAATAAAAAAAAGAACAATATTTCTTTTATGATTTTTTTTTTCTGTTCCTTAGTGGTAAAATGTATGAAGTATACAAATTCATTGTCCATTTAAAATAATGTGCTTTTGTTACAGTTGGTTTGAAGAAAGTTGCAAAGTGGGTGAAGGTGTTTATGGGGAAGTATTTATGATACCACGAGATAATTGCAAAAATGTTTTAAAAATAATACCAATCGAAGGGAGTATGAAAGTTAATGATGAAAAGCAAAAAACCTACGATGAAATTTCTAATGAACTACTCATTACTACGTAAGTCCTAGGTTTTAAATAAAATTCTATTGTATGCGATCATTTTTAGTCTTAGAACTATAAAATAAATTAAACAATTCTGTCAAGTCTGAAAAAGAAAGATTGAGTAATTCAGTTTAGAAAAACGAAATATAAAAATTTGAAATATAACATTATATATGACTACAAAAACAGCAAGGTAAAAAGAAAATTCAACAGTGGTTGTTGAAATCGATAGGAGATTCAGGAGTTAGTGCCTTGAATATCTTTAGTGGATTTATTAGCATATCCTCCATGGTTGGATGGTAGTTTAAATTTAGTGTCCACTGAAGTTTCAATAGCACTAGGATTGATTGATTTCTCCCTTACTAAGTTAGGTGCCATTTAATAGTTTTTTTCTGTATATAACTTTACTTAGTCCTATAAGTTTTATGTTTTGGAGTTAACTATCACATAACCACAAGTAATTAGATAACCACTTCTTAAATTAGATTTGCTCTTATTTCTCGAGTTATTTATTTTTCATTTAGATTTATCTATCTTTTAGTAGGAATTCTGAATTCACTCTAGACCAAGTAATAAGAATAAATGATTATTTTCAAACTATATTTATTTGTATTATAGTATTCTTGGTAGTTAAACAATAACTAGTTGTAGTTCTAATTAACTATTCTAAGGAACATGTGAAACCTTACTTAAACTTTCATGCTGTCATTTTGTCTATTGACTTGCTATATCACCATTAAGTGATATCACTTAAATACTGCCTTCGAAGTACCTGAGCTATGAAGCTCTGTTTTTCACATTAGTCAAAATTGAAACTAGGGAAGGTTATCTTTAAAAGGGGAAGGCTATTTTAGTATGGATAAACATAATTGCATTATTATTAATCTATATGCAGAGGGTTTGCTCAATCTACCTCCATTTCTGACTTAGTATCTCTTGTTCACGTAGGCTTCGTCGGTCGTCAGATGTATTTACCATTTCATCTTCCGGGTTGGACCGAGTCAAATTGTTGTTATTTGCCGAGCTTTCACACATCATGTGATGGCTTCTTCAGGGCTGAAAAGAGAATGAGAGTTGTAAAGAGAGATTTTTAAAAATCCAGATGGTATATATTTACCATGTTTTATACACCAGGTGGTGTATAATCCCGGCTTTGTCCCGTCCTTGGGCGAAGTCTGCCTTCCCATTGGCTGATACTGTGTTCTTTCCTATAGTCTGCTATTGACAGATACTCATTATTAGCCTATTGGCCTAATAAGGTGCTGCCTCCTCACAAGCCTCAGGATTTCTGGTCTAGTTACCCATAGACAGAGGCCGTTACAGAGTACTACCAGCTGGGGCCAGATGGTGTTACTTCTCAAAACTTCTTTCTTAATCCTCTGGAGGGGACTGAAAATGTGAATTCATTGTTTAATCCTATCCCTACAATTTTAGGATTTTTTTTTTTTTTTTTTTTTCATTTCAGAGATAGTATGCATGATTGCTAGTTCTGGTTAATTATTTTCTTTAAAGCCATCAAATGCTTGTTTTCCATCTGCATTGTCAACTTACCTAATCAATTTTATTATATTTTAGTGCATTGAATGAATTGCGAGATGAAAGTGAAGAGTTTATGACTTGTGGATTTGCTGAACTCATTGACTGTTCTGTTGTGAAAGGACGCTATCCCAAGAAATTGGTCCAGCTTTGGAATGAATTTGATGAAAGAAAAGGTAGCTCTATCATTCATATTAAATTTTTCTCTAAAGAAGTTGGGAAGGAGAGAGTGAGAGAGAGAGAGAGAGAGAGATTCAAACAATTTTCAACTTGAATTGAATTGAAATTGAAATTACTTTTTTTTTTTAAATTAATAATCTTTATTAAATTCTGTTATTAATAACATATTGTAATTTGATGACAGATAAATTACAATAGAAAAAAATTATAATGAAAAAAAAATTAAAAATAACAATGAAATACATAAGTGAACATCACTGTGCAGGTAGAAGGGGCTCATCAACCCCACTCCTAATAAGTTTAGGCATTAAGGCCCAGGAGGTAGCAAGGCCATCTCTGTTTAAGTTGCCGGGGAGGATTGTAAGGTGAAATTACTGAAAAACAAATTTCTGACAGATACATATATTGTTTTAGGTTCAGATAATGATTCTCCTACAATCTTTGGCAAGGATCAGCTTTTTCTTGTTCTTGAACTAGGCAATGCTGGAACTGATTTAGAAAGTTACTCTTTTTCCACTGCAAAGCAAGGCTTATCGGTTTTTAAGCAGGTATGGTTTTTATTTATACTTATTTCTTAATAATTAACCTGCAGTAACACTTAGTCTCAGATAATTCACAAGCAAAGAATCAGGTCTCCAGGATTTAATGCATTAATGTTTTTTTTTGTTTTGTTTTTTTAAAATTTAAAAGTTGTTTATTATGTGCCACTCTTTCTTTTAACCATGTGTTATTATTTATCTTATCTTTCTTTTTTGTTGTTTTAATGTATGAAGAAAACCAATTTCATCTAGAAAAATATTCACATACTCTTGGTTGGTAGGTATTGATGCATATATATATATGTATATTTGCTGCCCTAATGACTGGTACAAAAAAATAGTCATAACAGCCTCAATTTTATATTATGAAGGCATCATCTGCTGCATATACACTGCAATACACTATATTTCTTAGAAATGGCTTAACAGAATCTGATGAAATTCAGGATAATAATTTTGATAATTTGATCCATCAACTGTAACTGAAGGAGTAAAAATAAAAATTGACCTGGGGTTGGTAAACATTACAGTTATTTTATTGATAAGTGAAAAACCTTTTTCAAGGTGTATTGGGTGGGGCACCAAGAGAGCTCATGGGATCCGTTCCAGTCTCACAATCCTGGCTCTGCGGGTTCGAATCCCGCCCTGGGTTATCTGTTATTTATTAGTAAAAGCTTGTCCTGAGCCATGGATTGGATGTTTAGAATGGGATGGTAGATGTAGATAGCCCCTTCCTCCATGACCCTAAGTGATTGAATAGGAGGCTAACACTTAAATAATAATAAATAAATAAAGAAAAAAGTGTATTGGGCTTTTCTATTTTTGTTTTAATTTAAGAATGGACTAAATTTTTATATAGCAACATGTTTTAAAACTTTAAATCTAAAGCAGAATACTTTATTTTTCTACTATTCTTAAGTATTTTGCTTTCATTATTTAAATTAGGTTATTTATATTGTACAGATTTTAAAATAAAGTTGATACATCACTTGATAGCAAAGAACATAAAACAGGAGCACATTTGTCAGCCAATAGAATAAGTAATCCCAATCAATTAATTTTATTTTGTATCAGTATTAATGTTATTCAATAAACTCAAAGACCCAATGAGCCAGGGCTGGCTGTATTAGCATATTTGAAACAATTAATGAGAGGGAATAGGATAAAAAAATCTATCTGTCCCAGCTAGGACTCGACCCTGGATCTCCTGCTTGCTGGGCCGGAATGTTTCCGTTACACCCCCGGGACGAGCTAGATAACTTATTAAATTCCCACTACACTAGCAAGAGCCTAACCCATGAGAAAGACGAATACACTGTCTTAATCTCGAGGGAGCTGACATTGTCTAGCTATTTGTTGACTCTCGTCATTTACTTTTTTAATTTTTCTTTATAAATATTTATTTGGTTGTGGTTTATTATCTCAGGTAAATTTTAAACAATTAATGGGACAGATCTGGGACAGATAGATTATTTATTCTATTCTGTCATTAACATCTTGTAATTTGATGACATAGATAAATTAAATTCGAATAGAATTTAAAAAAATTAAAAATAACAATGAAATAAATAGGTGAAGATCACTGGGCAGGGATGTCGACCCCACTCCTATTATGTTTAGGCATTAAGNGTCAAGCTATTTGTGGACTCTCGTCATTTAATTTTTTAATTTTTCTTTATAAATATTTATTTGGTTGTGGTTTATTATCCCACATAAATTTTAAACAATTCATTCAAACATTCCGGCCCGGCAAGCAGGAGATCCAGGTTCGAGTCCTAGCTGGGACAGATAGATTTTTTTATCCTATTCCCTCTCATTAATTGTTTAAATATTTTTTGGATTTCTGACAAACTTCTATAATAAACCACAACGAAATAATTATTTATTAAAATAAAATATATTTGAATCCAGTGCAATCCTATTAGCGTTTTTAGGTAAGAGATCTAATCTTAGATCACTTTACCTGATACCTTGGCAGCCAATATATTTTGTATTTTTCTTTGAATTAAAGTATTTATAATTGAATAAATCTTTGCTAATAAGAGTTTTAAGTTACTATAGCCTTTTGTATGTATTTTTAGTTAAAGGTAACCTTGGTAACATATAATATTCTTCAGGGATTTTGGCTGCAAACAAAACATTTTAGCCTGAGACTTCACAAGACTTTTTATGATTCTATAAATTAATATGTAATATAATTGAACTCAAAAGGTTCTAAAGGGTATATTTGAAGCTTAGCAGAAGTATTTTCTAATATTTCTGTAATAATTCTAAATAAAGGTCAAGTTGTCTTTCCTACAATTTATTTATTTAAACTTGAATATTTTTGACCTTTGAAGGTCATAAGCACTACAAATACAATAACGAGACTCTTAAGCACAAATATTATTAAGGTTAATTTTTTTTTGTGATATGAGCATTGGTTAAAAGTATTATGTACACATATGTAAGAAGATTTTATATTTTCAATTCTAAACTGTCATTTTTTCCAGGCTAAGCTGTATAATTTTTTTTCCAGGATATTTGTTTATTTTCACACAGCATTCACTGAAAACTATATTTTTGTTGGTACCTGATTCTTGTTTGATGTGTAATTTAGTGCCTAAATGCATATTGAATACTACTTGGAATTTAGATGTAAAACAAACACTAAATAATATGAGCGACCATTCTCAGATCAGATTTAAAGCAATGGTACAATATTGCTTTCTCAGATAATGTTAAAGCAATATCAGAGGTTCATTATCTTTTCATTTATTTAGAATAAAAATATTTAGCACTGCCTATCTTGATCCTTCTGAGGGGAAGGACTTCAGTGAGCCTGTGTCATCTCTTCACAGACCTGTCATCAATAACAAATATGAAATTATAAACAGGAAATTGGAGTCTATGAAATTGTCACAGCTAAATGATGACTATAATATGCAATTGTTTTTCTTGAACTATTAACTTATGATAAGTTTGTAACAATAATACTTTAAATTTAAAAACCACTTCTATGACCAAAACGAAGAAATTCTTATTGGTTCAGTTGGCACCTCTTTAGAAGCTGAATTATTTATAGATCACATAGAACAGAAATACATTCTTTCAAATTCTAATCCTTTTTTTAAATTTTATAAAATTTTAGGTATGCTATGTAGATGACATATTTTCAATTTTTGAAGGAGGGAGAAGAGAAGAACAACTTTCTAAAATATTTAAAGAATAATAATAAATATTAAATTTTACTGTGTGAGTGGGAAAGACAACAAATCAATCTTCATGAATTGAATATAGATAAAAATTGTGGTAGATTAGAATTGCCATTTTTGGAAACACATGTTCTGACGCTTTGTTTTCACAACACTTCTAAGCAAAACTCATGACACATGCTGTCAGTTTTTTATCATATGGCCTGAAGACTCCATAAAATATCAATATGTGGTGGTAATAAATGGATACAAAACATCTGATTTTAAATATAGTATAAATAAATCTCCTACTTAATGCCATGGAAGAGATAAAAAATGAAAGTCTTAGAATACGGCCATCAATTCCATTTATAGGATCAATTTCTTGTACTTTAGCAAATAGAAAAAATAAAGGCTAAACATAACATTTAATTGTGGCAAATCACTCAAAACTTATCGTGTAATAAAAATGAAATAGAATTTGGTGATTCTTCAGTGATATACTAATTAGAGTGTGGATTTTGTTCTTTAGAACAATGATTGGTACAATTAAGATATAAAGAACATCTAAAAAGAACAGACTCAAAGTTGTATGAATATTTTATTAAAGAAGGTCATATGGATGGTTCTCATCAATTCACTATTTTGCACACAGAACAAATAATAAATTATATGCAAAATAGTGAATTGATGAGAACCATCCTCCTCAATTCACCAGAAAGAATTGCACCAGAAAACTGAATAAATTTCAGAAGATAGAAATTTTTCTTGACAAAAGCGGGGCAATAATCTAAACTCCCTAGGAGAAGAGGTGGAACTGAAAATAGTTGGTGAATCTCCACTCTCAATGCTATTTACTAGTATTGGCCTCTAGCATGTTGTGATATCATCTCTCATATTCAGATATATACAATGTTTATAATATAATTTATTTTAATACACCAGGTGGTGTATAATCCCGGCTTTGTCCCGTCCTTGGGCGAAGTCTGCCTTCCCATTGGCTGATACTGTGTTCTTTCCTATAGTCTGCTATTGACAGATACTCATTATTAGCCTATTGGCCTAATAAGGTGCTGCCTCCTCACAAGCCTCAGGATTTCTGGTCTAGTTACCCATAGACAGAGGCCGTTACAGAGTACTACCAGCTGGGGCCAGATGGTGTTACTTCTCAAAACTTCTTTCTTAATCCTCTGGAGGGGACTGAAAATGTGAATTCATTGTTTAATCCTATCCCTACAATTTTAGGATTTTTTTTNGGTGAAAAATGTTCAAGTTTAAATAAATAAAGGGTTGCATAAAATAAAAATGGCTATTTTTCAACCAAATATTTATATTATTATTTCTTAGATATAATATACAATTAATTTCTCAAAGTATAGTCCATTGTTACCTACCAACATTAGCCATCTTCTAGCCAATTGCTCGATCTCACGCTGATACCATTCCTTGGGATGGCTGTCAAATAACTTTTGGACCACAATTTAAAATAATCATATTTTATCCTTGAAGAAAATGGGCCATGGATTGAAATAAGTAGTTATTCGATGGTGTTTTGATGGTCTGGACTATAGTCCAGACCCACCATATATGGTGTATGGGGCTGAAGTTTGAATCCATGAATTACTATAAACTTTCTTAGTGCAACTGGAAGTGTGAAGATGAGCATTATCTTGTTAGAATAAAAATCCATTTTGGCTGATCAATGCAGGATAACCCTCTGACAACTTCGCATTCAATATTTCCAGTTCTTTGCAGTAGAGTTAAGAATTCATAGACCTTCCATCAGAAACAAATTTGTGGCTGTAACACTTCATGACTCAACAGCTACCTGCAGAACCTCATCAATATCCATTCATGATCGCCTGGAGCCCTACTTCCTTTCCAATTGGTTTTTCAAACCAAAACCATGCTGTACGCTGATCAAAAACACCTTCCCCTTCGTATCTAATAATTTCACAAACTGCTTCAGCAGATGTGAAATTTTTGTCCATTAATACCTTAAAATTACCAGGATTAGGACACTGTCATATTTCTTCTTTGAAACAAGTTACTAAACTGAGGCTTTTTTGAAGAAGTCAAACTGGATTTAACAAGCATAGAGAAAGCTCTAATGGCATTATTAAATATTGATAAGTATTGAATATGATTAAAACATTTACGGTCCTTTGAAATCTTGAATTTAATAAAACAGTTGTTTTTTTTTATTCACTCTTTTACATTGTGGGAGAGACAACTTGGTCTTTAACTCTTAGAAGTATTTTATGTACCCTCTTGTTGACTTGACCTTTTGTGCTTTTGAAGGTAAGGCAACTAACTTTTTGAATAGATTTTCAGTGCCTATTCTTTCTCTAGTTATTAAAAATAGAATAAAGTTTTAGGAAAAGAGCAATTTATTAACCAGCCCAAATTCAAGTTACTTAAATTCTTTGATAGTGGTTATGATTAAACATCAAACCGGAAACTTATGTCATACTTTTTGGCTTTTGGTTAAGTTTTTTTTAAGGCTAATTATCCCAATCAGTTTTGTTAAAAAATTCGATGTAAAACCATTTAAACAATATATTTTCTTGTTGTTGAACATTAAATTGCTCAATTTATTCATTTATTGATTTAATGTTTTAGACGGTGTGCGCTTTAGCTGTAGCAGAAGCTTGTTTAGAATTTGAACACAGAGATCTCCATTGGGGAAATGTATTGGTATCACGGACTTCGGAGCGGGATATTCCATTTGTCCTTAATAAAGAAAAGTACACCATATTAACAAATGGAGTCAAGGTTCTTAATACATTTTAAGCTAATTCTACTTCAANATATACAATGTCCGAAAGCGCTCGCCAACAGAAGATGGTTTGCAGAAACCAATAAAGACAGATAGTATGATAATGATAGTTCTATATTCATTGGTAGTGAAAATAACCTTTTAGGTTATTTAACTAAAATAATAATTAAGCATATTGAATTGAAAAAATAAATTGTCAATTGTTTTCCCATTTTAATAGCAAGAAAAAAAAATTATTCTAAATTAATGAACAAAGAATATACCCAATTTTTACATAGACGATACTATTTTAAGTAAGAGTAAAATTAAATGGACTGATTTTCATGACACTTGTTTTTCTCGTGTGAAAAAAAAACAAGTACAAATCAAAGAAATAAATCCCTGTAATATTTTAATACACAATATAATGTATATTAGATTAGAAGCAGAAAATATAATAATAATTTAAGTATGAAAAGTTACTTTGATTAAATGAAGTAAAAAGGAACTTTTTGAAAGAATTGAGATCAAGGTCAAGAAGCACATGGCTATTGACAACACAGCTCATAGACAACTATCACATTACCAATGAACGATAGTTCTGTCATAAAACAGGAGTGTCGTGATAACAGGAGTTATTGAACTTGGACAGGGGAAGTGTGGGAGAGATCACCTTAGTGATTGTTTTCATATGGAGGTTGCAAGACTGTTCCCATAGTAAGGAAGGTTACGATCTCATGGGGGAGGTTTTACTACATGGGTTTTACAAAGGAAATAGTTGATTCACAATTTTTCTTTTGAGGAGTACAAGTAAATCGATGAATAAGAATTATTTTAAGTAAGTGGTTTTTAAAAGTGGCTTACCTTGAATTCCGGCTAGAGCCGATACCGCTATTAGCAGGACGAGAAGTAAAGCTGCGTGGCACTGCATCTAAGCTGGACTAGTGAAACACATGCAACATCTAGGAGGAAGCGAAGAAAAAAATGTTTAAAGCCACAGAGGCAACCGGAAGAGCGAGAGCACTGACACAAGAGACACAAAGAACAGACACTAGTCGCCTGCAAGGCGGCCGAGCGGCTACTGGTGGGCTGGGCGGGAGGTGACAGCGCTCTTAGTCGATAGCGGCTGTTGTCAGAACTAGCGGAAGCAAGAGGCCAGTGGCTTTGTCCTTTCACACCTCGCCTCCAGAACTTGTTACTCAATGTCTTGATTAAAATTAAAGATTCTGGTTTATAATATTTCTTCCATTCCATAAATTTAAATTTGTATATGTCTATTAATTACGTCATCTTCAAATTAGAGTAATACACTCATATTCGTATAGCGATCGGGTGGAAGGCCAGGGACTTTCTTTATGGCTACACCTATTTTCCTTTAAAATAATAATAACGAAGATATTCATACTTAAAATTTTGGTTTCCCTCCTTCCCCCTTCGCCGATTTTAGCCATTAACGAATTCGTAATACGGTTTGCAATAAGAAGCTGTTATACCGGATTCGGATGCATTATTTTAAAAATTAGACTGAAGAAATTAGTCACATTTCGTCCAAACTAAATTTGAGTCGAAACCCTGACTAATTTCTTCAGCATAATACTCGATGGATAACGAACCTCCAACCACTTAAAAATTATAGTGCATATGGACATACATTCACATATATATATATATATATATATATATAATTCGGTCAAATAAATTAACAAAATAGTCAATAACCTAAAAACTCTCTCTCTCTTTATATATGTATGTACGAGCCAAATACAGGTTTAAATAACTTCGATTGGGATTCGAACTCCTGTGTCATCTACCATATAATCTAGATCATTATTGAATTACTACTTATTTTGATCCATGGCTCATTTTCTTTAAGGGTAAAAAATTGACAAGTTGAAATTGCGGTCCAAGATTTCTTTGACAGCCTTTCCGAGGAATTTTATCAGGGTGAGATGAAGCAATTAGCATAAGAATGGTATTTTATAGTCCATAGCAACGGACTATACTTTGAGTATTCTTCGTTGTTTATATCAAAGATATAATAATACAAATAATTTAATTTTTTTTAAATGGTCATTTTTTAAAATATATCCCTTCATTTTACATTACCTACATATTACTAACAATATGCATCAAAGTCAGTCACACAGGAGCTTCTTAAGCTAATAAAATTCCTCAGTTTTATAGTTAATATTAGTAAACCCACATTCATTACTGTTCCATTTTACAGAGAAATTTTAAAATATTTTCTTATCAATGTTGAGTTTCATTATTCTAAACTAAATATTGTATCAGCTACATAAAAAACTTTTCATACTGAAACTTAGCATTTCAGGTTAACCCCTCCCAATTCTATTTTTTTCAATAATTACAATTTACTTAAAATCTTTTTGCACTTAAAATATATTTACCAAATGAAAAATTGAAAATTGCGACCTGTAGAGTGTCTTACACACATATATAAAAAGTAAGTTATTATTGGTGCCTCTTCAGTAGGATCGGAAAAAATACAGACATTTTCAAAAAATAAATTTTTAGATCAACCTCAACAGCCACATCCTTCAGAATTCGCAAATATAAAGGAACATACAATAATAAATAATTCTGTTTACTTCAATAATAATAAAATTTAAAATCAAGATTTCAAAATTTTTTTTCTTCAGATTTTGTGAAACCATTTTTACTACCTTTATCATGTTTCTGGTTGGGTGTATCAGTATATTAGTGACTGCTCTACAGCTCCCACTATTTGACGAATCACAGAAATTCAAAATAGTAATATTGATGGGTTTTTTTTTTTTTTTTTTTTTTTTTTTTTTTTGATAAATCATAGCAGGGTACTTAGTTAAAGGGATAAATATAAAATATCAATCTTCTTCCCACCCATCTTCATTTCAAGCTTTTATTTTACTATAAATACCATAAAGATTGTATGCTACAATGTAAATTAAAGAAAAAAAAAGTTTTATATTTACTTCTGATTTTCTAAAATTCAATAAGACATCTTTAATTATTCAAAGCTATGTTTAATTTTATTTATTTTCCTCAAAAGGATCATTTTTATTTTAGGCCACAATAATAGATTTTACCCTGTCAAGAATAGCCATCAATTCGTTTCCTGTGTTCTTTGACATTGGGCAAGATCCAGACATGTTCATTGGTGCAGGAGACTACCAGTTTGATGTGTATCGAGCTATGAAAACTGATGTCCAAGACAGGTGAGATGTCCATTAATAAAATTTATTCATGAGTTTCTTCTTTTTTTTTTTTAATGCTTCAACCTTTTTGTTCAAAACATTTAATTTTATGGTGGTATTTTAGGCTATTTTCTTTTAATATAAAATATATTATTGTTGAAACGACAAATCATAAAATTTAACCCCTTCCCACTAAAAGTTTTTAAATTATTTATGTTTTTGATAAGAGGGGAAAGAAAATATTAAAGTACTAATATGTAGGGATATAGAGCTGATTAATTAGAATTTGTGGGTTAAATGAAATAATTTTAAGATTCTAAGGTGGTCTTAAGTCTTAACTAATTTTTCTTGTAAATATGGTTATTAAATTTCTGTATCATTTTAGACATATTTTTACTATATTAATGGTAGACTAATGGTTTTAATTTATGACACAAAGCAAACTATCTTAATTATTTGTTAAAGTAGTTTCTTAAAATTATCAATTTAAAATGGCCTATATGTTATAAATGTAAACAATTCTGTAATTTACCAATTTAAGACTCAGCAAGACTTAGCAAGTTTAGGTGCTCCAGTAACTGCTGGTGTAAGATGACGTATACAACCATTCTATAAATTACTAATCATTATTTATTGTGAAGGTGGAGCTCTTTTGTGCCGAAGACAAATGTTCGTTGGCTACATTACCTTGTGGACAAGATGATCAAGAAGGTACGATATCAAAGGAAGACTGCCAAAGTTCACAATGACTCAATGAAAATCTTAAAAGAAATTGAAAGTTGGATACTCACCTGCCAGAATTCTGTGCAGGTTGCCCTACGAGTAGTGCAATACAAATAGCAAAATTAGGTTTATTTATATTTTTTATTTTGTACATATTTATGTCAGATATATATCAGATTCTGTATATAAAATAAATGTTTTTTGTATATAAATATGTAATTCTGTGGTGATATCAGTACTTAAACATATTTGTCATACAATTAATTTATATGTATAATATATATAAGGAAGATATTAGGATTAATTTTATTTATTTGTTTATCTATCTATATGCTGTCTACCATCCACAATTTAGAAATAAAGTAACCAAAATTTGAGTTTTAGGTTGTTTTTTAATATTTATTTTTTAATGCTACTGTTGGATGGGTTCATTAATGCTAGAAATTGGTTGAGGATAAGGGAAGTTAGAGGGAGACCATATTAAAAAGACCATCAATATCTTTATTATTGTTAGAGTTAAAGAAAATTGTTTTGGACTTAATAGGTTTAAACTGTAACTTTTATGTAAAGAGTAATAAAATATAACCTTGAGGTTTGTATGTTCACCCTTATTTTGTGAATATAGAAAGACCAAAATTTATAATCATGTTATCTTGTTAGTATTAATTGTATGAAAAATTTTATGACATTTAACTTTAATTCTTTAAATTTCAGACACTGGATTTGAATCTCCAAAAGATAGCAGAAAAAGTTTACTCATCAAAAGGAAGTCTCTTCTCAGCCAATGCTATACTCCATGTGAAAGTCCAAATACTGGTTTGTCAAGAACTTCTGTGGATTTGTATACCAGCATACTAGCTGAGGGATCACCACTAAGTTCTAGGAAGGCCATTAGAAAGTTGTCATGTAAGTAAAACATATTTTATGACATAGTGCACTCAAAAATATATATTCAGTCCCAGTCAGCCCCAAAAATGTATAAATATGGCTCAAGAAGACTCATTCTAAACTATTTTAACTATTTTATTCTTTTTATAAATAATTCTACACATTTTCTTATCTTGTAGCGTAGAGCATTGCTNGGGGGGTTTCCTGTTTAAAGAAATAAATTCATTTATAAAAGGTGTAAAATTACTTTGGTTGATTAATTAATTATTCTTTACTCTAATTAAAACTTGCAGGTAATGTCCAGTTGGAAACTTAAAGACTCTATTTAAATTGTGTTAAATTAAATTAATTCAATTTGATAAAGCCTTCTATGTCCAGTTTTTGGCAATTTCTTAACAAGGAAGAGTGTATTTACCATAGGAAAGTATCTATCCAGCCAAGTTATATTCTGCCCTTTTACTCCAAGTTCTCCTACCTCACTTAGGGTTGAGATTACTAAACTTTCCTTCTATTTATTTCACTTTTTTTTTACAAATTTATTTATTTATACTCCTAAAAATTATAAGCCATAGAAATATAAAAGTATTGTTATTAATAAACCCAACTGGAATGGTATCTTCTCAAAAATGTGTTAAAAAAAAAAAAAAAAAAATAATTGTGATTAATATGTTTTCATCAATTTCCAAGTTTATAGAGTGGATTTTCTAGCTATCTGATTAAAAAAATAATTTAAGAAATATAAAAAGCATAAAGAGCTATTATTTATATTTATTAATGTGTTAGTAGTAGGCATTTAATTTTTATTATTTTTATAAGCATTTCAGCTGTACTTTTTTTATACTGTCTTCAAATCAAAAGTGTCAGCTAGTACCATATTTTGTTTGTTTTTAATGACAGGGAAATATTTTTAGTTTGCACAGCTTCTATATGATGGATCTTTTCTGCTGGGAAAGGTATTTTTCATATTATTTATGGAATAGTATTACAATATTTAAAATCAAGAAATATAACAACTTTTTCTGAGGTGTTGGAACTGTAAATCTGAGCGTTCTCTTGCTTTCTCTCCCTTGAAAATTTTAAATCATGTTTTTATCATTTTGTACCAGATGAAAAGTGGTGATCATCTTTGAATAAAAGACATTCATTGGGAATTTAAAAAAAAATAAAATAAAATTTGGAATTGAGAAAGAATTTTCTCTAGTGACATAAGGGTCTTAAAGAGAAGGTGATATAATATCAATAGCAGTTAAAATATTATGGGTTGTAAGTTACAAGTATTATTAGTGGTTATTGGTCCAATATTTTATTTCTTATTTATTTATTTTTACGGGCTCTTTTATCTGTAGCTGCAAATTCTGCTCATATTAACTGATTATAAATATTATTTTTTTGTGGTACATAATCCCATGTAAATTTTAACAATTTTTAGTGCAAGGGAACAGAATAAAAAATCTAACTGTCCCAGCCAAGACTCGAACCTGGATCACCTGCTGGGAATTTAATTAGTTATCAGACTTGTACCGGTAGCATAAGTGGAAAATGCACCGGCCCGTATAGCAGGCTTGAGTCCTGGCTGGGACAGTTAGATTTTTATTATGTTCCCTTGCACTAAAAATTGTTAAAATTAACTGATTATCATACCTTCTATTATCCGTCTTCATTGGTTTGCAGAAACCAATAAATATTATAAATATATAACCAATGAATATAGAATGATAGTTCTATATTCATTGGTAGTGAAAATAACCTTTTAGATTATTTACTTAACTGATTATGTTTATATAATATTATAAAACCTGCAAGTATTAGTTCTCATCTTCACACTAGAATTATTTTCCCCTATCAGTAAAGTTTGATGTATTTATGTCACAATAGTAGTAATTCATTTTTTTTAATATACATATATAAATTGTATTGAAGTTTATTGTAAAATCAAGTTTTAGACACTGCATTTTTCCAGATGACTAAGAATTATATCTGAACACCTCTAAACTGATCCCATAAACAGAAAATATTCACATCAAAATATTGGTAAATATTAAGAAGTATGTTTATTGATATACTTATGGTAATAAGGTACTGTGGAGAGCTCTCCTGATTTAAATTTGAATCTAATATTGGTAGGTCTTACCAAATTTGAATGACTAATCCTGCTCATATCAGCTTTCAATTAACCAAATTTCATCTGTTTAATCATAGTGAGGGTGTTATTCTTATGTAAGCTACTATATAAAAAAATGGAGGAGATTTTGGAATCAGAATCATCATTTAAAATTAAATTATAATTTTCTGCTAAACTAAAAATAGAAAGAATATATGTAAATCAATCAAACCATAATATTTCAGAAATAAGTTGTTTAATTAATTATCAATTCAGATTCTTTTATTCTTTGAAAATACCTGTATGTTCATAAAAATAAATTTGAAAACTGTATTTATTATGCTATTTATAATAATTTTATGGTATTAATAATAATAATGTTATTAAATGGAATACATAAAAAAATAATTTTAATTAAAATTAAATAATAATTTTATTTTTCATTAACTCATTTCATAAGTAAAAGTTCATATAAATTATATATCATACTGTCTTCCAGTATTTGTATTTCTGGTACTATTTTCCATGCTGTTTTAACATAATTGAAGAAATAATTTAAGCATTTATATAACTAGTACGATCTTTTATTTTGTGGAGTATCTTATTGTGTGTAGAAAATATTTTGTTTTTCTGAAAGTGATATATTTAAGTAAAGTTCATTGCACAAGTACTGAGTGAGTCTTCTCACAATATTTTCATTCAAATCAAATAATTGACATAGTTTTAATAGTATTATATTTTGGAGGATAAGTGCAATAAAATAGTCCCTTTTTGTATTAAATGTATTAAGTGCTTCTATTTTCCTTTAGCTAATTAAAAAAAAATTCTTCTCATAATCCTGTTGCTATTGAAAATATTTTACTACTTTTTTATTAACAATTTTTAAAACTTTTGGTTTACAGCGTGATTAAAAAAATAGTTTATCTTTCTGCATTAAGTATAAAACAATTTTGTTTTTGTTTTAATACTCAGATTATTCCTAGAATCATCAGATAAGTTATAATAACAATAGGTCCAGGAAATTTTAGTTGAATTGATGTATAAGTTATAGGGCCACGAAATTTTAGTTGAATTGAGATACCTTAAGTTAAGAAATTATTATCAGAAGGTTTCTGGCATTTACTACTTTATTAGTAGTGCAATAAAATTATTTTAATTTATCTATTGAATATAATTCCTTCATTTGATTTACTATGCTGCAAGCATTTATAACTAATGCATGCTTAACTGAATAAAGTCAGAAAGACACGTGCTATGTATTCCACTTGTTTAGACTTTGTCAAAAAAAGTTGATGCATTTATTATTAAATATCTCTTTTAAAAATTTTTCTATTTAGTGTTAACAGATCTTTTATACCTTAAATATAATTGTACATCTTTCTCTACTTTATGAAGGTCTTATATTATTGATAATATTTGTAGTATATATACTTTCTTTCTGTGATTACATACATTTAAATAAAATAATTAATTTAATCTTACCTATTTCTTTTTACAAGTTCAAGTGTGAAATTCTCCAGATGTTTCTTTTGGGTAAACTTTGCTGCCTAGTCATATTCAATATTTTCCTGACATAGTCTCTCATTAAATGTAAGTCTCTTTTATGTAAAAAAAATATATATGAATTAGGCTTTAAATTAAAGTTAAGTAATAGTGTTAGTTTATTGCAATTCTGAACTTTGAAATTTTTTTAAGTAAAGTCTCAGATTTTCTTTTGCGAATAGTAAACAGTTTTAATTTTTTGGAGTATATATTATGAATGAAAATTTATCATTATTGGCCACTTATTTATTAGTTAATATAATAGAATTTAGTGTCACTTTAGCCTGATTTAGTATGAGTGTGTAATAGTGCTCTGTAACCAATGACAGTGATGTCACACACCAGCAAGTAAATAGGATTTCAATGTTGTTCAATTAGAGAAAAAAAAAACTCTCAAATATTAAATAAAATTAAATTAAAGTGTTTGAATGATGTTTGTGATGTTCTAACAGTTGTTCACATGAGATGTTGCCATGTAATTTTTACTCAATGTAAACTGTAAGTGATACTCAAAAAAATAGAATTGATATCATTCCATGTAATTTGTTTAGTTCAAATACTTCTTTTTAATGGAATCTTGTTGTTTTCATAATAGTGTTACGAAAGATAGAGCTGCAAAATTTAATAATGAATCCAAATGTATTCCTTATATCTTAGTTCACATTTATTTTATATTAACCCTCCCTCCATTCCCCCCCAGTGATTGTTAGTTAAATTANTTCCAGGTATAAGTTGAGGTAGGGATTAGTTGTAATCCCCTTTGTTGAGGTGTTCTAAGTGTTTCGAAAGTTTTTTGTAAATGTATTTGTTTGCCTATGGATTATGCTGTCTTCTGTCTTTTTACCTGACACAACTAACACACAGAAAAACACAGTTGAATACGGACCGTGACAGTGAACGTATGTATTCGGCCAGAAGATGGACAGTGTCCGAAAGCGCTCGCCAACGGGAGAGGATGTACAGAAACCAATGAAGACGGAGAATAGAAGGTATGAGAGTTCTATATTCATTGGTGGTAGAAATAATAATAACCCTTTAGATTATTATAACATTCTCCGATATTGTATTACTACCTATAACCATTTCCAACAAATATCTTGCATTATTGCAAAAACAAACACATTGCATTGCTAGCAGCCAGAAATTTCCTTTCCAGTAATCAAATAAATAATTGTGATTTTAATTGTTTATAATAAAATTATGCATCAAAAATTTTAACCAACACGCATGGAAAGTATTTCAAACACGAAAACACCTACTTATATTTTTATAATAATTTATTCAAAATGGTTCTTCCAAAATGAGATTTCCCAAATACCCTATCTTCATAGAAATATATCCATAATTAAAAAAAGGGCACTTAATATTCATTTCAGTTGAATCTATATTTCATTAAATATTACACACACATAAATAGTTAATATTTTTAATGATAAGTTTACAATTTCAGCATTCATTCATTTCAATTATATCAGCAGGTTATATAATTTAAATCAATATTGATTAATCTTCTGGTAGTTATAAGCACATATTTATTTAGTTAGAATATTCAGTCCATCTCATTTTGTAAGATAATATACATATACATTGAGAAAATTTAATTGACACAGCATTTCTTTATTTAATGTAATTCATAATAATAACACTTACATAAATAGTTTCAGAATAATCTTCTAAGTGTAAATCATTTTTCTTAAGACCTGCTTCCTCTTCTGTTTCTCGATAAGCAGTTTCTAAGAGATCTTCATCTTCTTCAACATGCCCTAAAATAATTTATTTTTAAAAACTTCAATAGAACTTCAATTTACAAGTTTTTAACAGTAAAGGGATTTGTGGTATACTTAAACAGAAAAGGTAATAAGAATCTGGTGCAAAATATTATAGTAATATTAATTCTTTATTATCAAGGGAATGGAATTAGTAAATTATTATTGTATTTGACAATTTAATATAACATAATATAGTATTAATAAGTTTTGTCTTTTCGTACTCAGCAAATATTAAAAATCCCTTATTTTGACTCCAAATTAGTAAATTATTATTGTTTCTGACAATTTAATATAACATAATATAGTATTAATAAGTTTTGTCTTTTCGTACTCAGCAAATATTAAAAATCCCTTATTTAAGAACAATCTATTGTTTTTTCATCCAAACTGTTTTTTAATTCTAATTTATTTATTAAAAAAGTGTATTTTATGAAGTCATAATATGTATTATTTAATATTTCTCTTCACAATAACATGCGATGAATTAATTTACAAATTCTTCATTTTTTTCAATAATAAATAGTTATGTTTTAAAAAATATAAAAGTTAATTCCTTACTCTCATGGCTGGGACTATGTTACAGGGACTGTAAACTATTTTTTTTCCCTCTCTCTTCCAAGTATGTTCAGTCCATTCTCCCTTCTCTTATTCTAACTATTATATTACAACCAATTTTTATTAGAACAAGCAAAAATAATTATTTTGTTCTAAATTATGTATTTGTACTCTTTTGCTTAGCTTTTTATTTTTATAACATTCTGTTTATTTGGAGAATACAACTTTGCATAACCCTAATTAATTTTCCTCTGATTTTACAACCTCATTCATTTCCCATGTCATAATTGTTAAACATTTTACCAATGCCTTCATGATTTTTTAATGTTAGTAGCTTTTAATACATGTTATAACAAGTTCCATTCATAGCATTGAAAAAAACTACAGAACTTGCAAAAATAATGTTATTAATCAATAATATACTTGTAACATTGGTCTGATTATTGTCAATCATTGATCAATTGATTTTCTGATTATTCATGTTCTTTAATATAAACAAAAAAATAAAAATAAAAAGAGTATTTGAACTATGTAGGCATTCTCTAAAGAAATTCTGATGCTTGAGCCTTTTCACAAGGAAGACACTTTATAATTACACCTACACTAAGTTATTTATATTATTTCTCCTACTTGGTGAGCACTGCTGACAAATCATAGGGAGCTCAAAATGCTCCTTCTTATGTCCCCTGCTAAGTATGCCCGAAGGGGAAAAATTGTATTTATACTTGTTTTGTCCTAGTAAAAAATAAACAAGAGTGTTTGTAACTCCTTATCATATAAGTTATTATCAAGGACCTACAACTACAGAATTGAACATATAAATAAATTTATAATTCTTAAATTAATTTGCCTTATTGTTTAGAGTGCGTCATTAAAATGCTTAAATATTTAAATCTACTACAGCATTGGTCAATTCTAATAGAATAAGTTTGGTTATGACTGAGTATTTTAAGTTTTTGTATCATGCCTCTTATTATTCCTGTTGTATCTTAAAGGCAATTTATTATTAATGGTTGGAGAAGTTTAGTTTTTTAGTTATTATTTTTGAATGAACTTAGTGAAGTTTTTCAAATAAATTTAGAATATTAGTATTTTATTGTCTTATACAAAAATTGTTTTCTAATTTATTGCTATGTCAAAGCTATTGAGCAAAAATAAAACTTTAAATTCTTGAGTGGAACAATATTGCCTTTTCCTTGAGTAGTTTAGGCAAATGTATTGATGCATCTCATACCTCTTCTATTATTTATATAATTTTTCTTCTTTTCAATTTAATGACCAAAATTAACCGTTATGATAGAAGTCCTATGAATTCAGAAACTATTATTTTACTTTAATTATAAGGAATTTATTTACAAGTTTAAAACTAATTACACTATCATGTGTAAAGTAAGAGAAGGTATTTTTTTTCTACCTTTATTTACATATTACATTCTATTAAAAAAAAAGAAGTAATTTCATAACAATGAATAGTAAAAAAAATGACATTAATGACAATCACATGAGGAGAGAAGGTGACCAGTGACACCTCTCTCAAATTATTTACTGACTATGTTCACAGGAGGTCGCGGGGCCATCTTCGTTTGAGTCTACGGGGACCCTTCCCTACCCTTGTAGGGATTGCAGCTGAAAGACAAGGTCTTTGCCAATGATTAGGATAGAATGCCAGTTTACTGTGGAAAAGGCTGAAGCGGGAAGATATTAGATCCTGAACAAAAGGGATATTAAAATTGGATACGTAATAGGGAGCATTTGCAATTATTCTGAGGGTCTTGGATTGAAAGGACTGGATTCGTTGGACGTTGGAAGGCTTGGCGGCACCCCAGATTTCTACATCATATGTCTAGATTGATGGTAGTAATGTTTTGTAGAGCATCAGTTTGTTTTCTATCGTAAGATCGGAATTCCTATTCATGAGTCTGTATAGGAGTCCTTGTCTTTTAATTTTAGTATGTTCACCCCATGTGAGTAGTGAGTCATGATGGGAAGACCAGGTAATGAACAGAACTTGAGAGTGGTAAAGGAATAATAATATCACAATTTTAAGAAAGTTTCTCTCTCTTAATTGGAAATTAACCCATTTCGCTTCATTAATTTTTTATTCTCCATTTGCCACATCATTTCTGAATGCTATCAAGATGATGTTCTAAGTATTTAGAAGCAGTTTTTGGATAGGAGTAGGAAGATAGGATAGTCTTGTCACTGCAAATAAAGCTAAGAGAGTACTTGGATGGTAGTATTGAAATTTTAAATCTTGTCTAGAAATGGTTATTCCTTTATTCAATTTTAACCCTGAGTTAAAGGTATTATTTAAGCAACTTTATTCTTTTACATCCAAGAATTTTGTAAGTATCTCTCTAGTTCCCTTGGAGAGAATCAGTAGTTGATTTTAAAGTTAAAACTAAGATATTGAATTTAAATTATGAATAATTTATAGAAGAATTATGAATATTCATAGAACTGTTACTTTTTGCCATTCTTTCTTAGCTCGTGCAGCTAGTCTTCAGAGCTCCCTACCCTCAAATATTCAATGTGCTCATTCTCTTTCCATTCAAATCCCTCCTTTTTAAGCATCTCCTGTCCATCCAAACTGTATCTTCCTAGCTGTGAATTCTTTTTGTTAATGATTGAATGAATGTTATGTTTGTTTGGATTGTATGTAAGTTAATGTACTACATTGAGTGTGGTGAAAGTGTGAGTTGGTGTTTTTGTTAAATTTGTACTTCACATTGGATGTTATTTCCTGAACCAATTATAAGCTTACCCTTTGTTTTCTTCTTCATTTTTTCTCTTTCTTTCCTCGATCATGTACTTTTTATTTTTTTTTTATTTACATTTTTTGAGTGAGAAAAGACCTTTTGTAAAATTCATTTAATGTTATTCAAGGGGACTCTGTTAGTCCCAGAATAAAGTTTATTTTTTTCTTCTACTTCTGATAAAGCTTACACAATTTACAAGGGCTGTCTATTAACATGGAATTGGAATTGATATGACATTTTGAATTGGAACTTTAATCTTAAAAATGATCAGTCATAAGATTAAGAGTTCCTATTGATTATATTAAACTATTCTATCTCTAAAGCAATATATGGAGTTCAATTTTCCCCAATAGGGCAAGACCAATTTAGTGATTCATTCTGTTTTGAAAATAATATTGCATAGAATATTGCCTTTCTATTTCTTTCTCTTTTGTTTAATCTTACAGTAACTTTAAATATGTTTAATATGCTTACCTATTTTCTTTTCCCTAAGGAATTTGGAAAATATTTTCTCTTATGTATATAAACATTTTTTTTATGACATGAGCAAGTAAAGAGCATTTTATAGTTGAGTTAATTTCTTTAAAGGTTTATATGTATGTTTATTGGTTAAAACTGATTTATTTTATATGAATATGGCTTTAATGATTATGATGAGGCAAAAAAAACACACTATTATTGTCAAGTATTTGTCATAATTAACAATATTTCTTGATGTATTCTGAGGAATCTTAGGTCTGTATTGATGTCAACTTTGGCTATGAGACACATCTCAAAGGCGAGGGAGACAAAATTTCTTGAAAAAATAATAAAGAAAGAAATTAAAGGTTAATATTTACCCATTTATTGCAAGTTATTATTAAAATAAACTTAAATGTTTACTATGGTATGCATCAATATTTGCCAATGTCTTTTAAAAGCTCATTTATTAGTTCCTTTATTGTTGAAGCAGAGAAAAGACTGTTTCAGTTTATAGCATTTAACTATGCTCAACAACAAATTTTTGTTTGCATAATTGGTTTAGATCAAATAGTATATTTTGTTACCTATTCACATTTGTAGTTTATTTAATTCTTTGACTTATTTTTTCTCCTTGCATGGGTAGTAATAGTTCAACTTACTGGTGCTTCATGGATATTTTTAAATTGTATTAATTTTGACACATAATGGTCCTATATTTAAATTGTTAATTGGTCTAAGAGGTTATGTCACTTTATTAAGTTTATTTAATAAATCTAGTCATTTTTGTAATACATCATTTTACTGTTCATTAATAAAAAGACTTGTTCCAATAAATTTTTTAGATAAATTATGTGATTTTCATGTTATTTAATTACATATTTGGGCTTTCATGCTTTAAGGATTTTTTATATATAATTTGCTTTAGGGTGTTTCTTTATTATAAAAAATAAAATNTATTAGTAGAGAATCTTTGTTGAGGTTAAGGTCGATCTAAAAAAAAAATGTTCATTTTTTATTATCTGCCGACGTTTCGGCGTACATTGTAAGCCATCTTCAAGGCTGTTAAAATACAACACCATAAACACATATTAAAAATATAAAAAATTAAATGTTTTACATTAATAAAATTGCTGTAACTAAAAGTAGTATAGGATCAAATATATATAGAGAGAGAGAGAGAGAGAGAGAGAGAGAGAGAGAGAGAGAATACATAGTTCATATAGCAGATTTGAGTTTTAGCAGAATTACACTTTTTAGGGACTCCTGAGTAACACTGGACCTGAGTTTGCTTAAATAGGAAAAATATATTAAATTTATCACGGTGTAGATATGCTGTAATAGATGTTTTTTTTCAGTATATTTAGCTGATCAGATGTGTAATTACTTTGCTGATAAAACTGTTTTCAAAAATGATTCTGTCACTTTGTATTAATCTTCTTAATTGATAAAATTTGTTTTTTTTAAGTTTACATTAAAATAATTCCCTTTAATATTCCCTATAACTTTATTGAAGAATCTGACAATTTTAAATTATAAATAATCATAAAAATGGAGCATGAAGTTTGATAGTTATCTCTGATTGAAATACAGAAATACATTTAAAAAAAACAGATTTTTGTTTAAGTTAATATTTGGTTAAGTGTGATTCATAATATTCTGCTGGAAAGATTATTATATTTAGAAAAAAAAAATATTTCAGCTCTATCTATGTAAAAGAACCTCAGGCCATGCAAAAAAAAAAACATTTAATGGACCAAGTTTCCATTTGTGAATCATTGCTGGAACAAAATGAAATCAAGCATTTTTTTTTTAATGATTGATTACAAATGATGAAAAGTGAAGACAATTGTGGCTAAAGCTAAGATAGCTTCCTAAATTTAATTTAAAATGCTTCACGAATGCTGATAAAGCCTGCTTGACGCCAAAGAAGGTGATGCTGAATGTTTGGTGGGATTGGAGGGGAATCGTTCATCATGAACTGCTCGAACCTCGTCTACTTGACTCTAGTGTCACTAACTTATGTAATTGAAGCAGGCGGAGGAAAAAAAAAAGGCCAAAATAGAATGCTAAGAAAGGTATTGTTCTCCATCACAATAACACCGGATGACACACATTAGTGACTGGTAAAAATTAAGAGGGCTTAGTTGGGAGGTTTTGATCCATCACTCCATTTGTTTTATTTGCATATCTCAATGGTGTAAAACTGCCTTTGAAAGAGGCTTGTGCAAATCACTTGGTTCTTTTTTTTCCCCAGAAATCAAAACTTCAACGAAGGAATAATGCTTTCACTAGGTAATCAATGAAAAGTTATTAAAAAATTTACTGATCAGAGTTTGAATTTTACATAAATAAATTTGTTTTGAAATATTTTAAAGAAAACAAAATTGCATTTTCCTTAACACAATTATCCTGTTTATAATTATAACTAGTAATTTCCAAAATTCATAATGGATTTAAAAAAAAAAAAAAAAAAAAACCAATAGATTTTCTTAAAATTAATTTCTAAGTGCTAATTTTTAATAAAGTGCTGACTTTATTCTTCGAATTGAGAAAATAAATCATGTTAATTTTTGATTTCATCAAACCAAACAATAATGAGATCAGTACTGGAAAGCATTTTAGCAATTTATTCATTGATTATTCAAAAAGCTGGTGGTTAGCCTACAGTATGCAAAATGTAAGGCCTGTTATCCTAGTCTGAGGATCATGGAGTCAATCCAACAAATAAATACATAGAAGTATACAGAAATAGTTACTGTAAAATGGAAAAGTAATAAAACTGAAAATATAGGAAATAAGAGGACCGGGTAAAATAAATGAGATGTGAAAAAAATCTACTCACTGGTTCTTTCACTTTAGTAGAAAGTAGACGCTATGAATAAAATAATTCTCCAATCTACCTTAGGTAATCTGCACTCAACAACATTCATAGTAGAAAGAATAATGAAGACAGCTGAAATTTACCACTCTTGATTGCGGAACTGAGAAAATAAAAAATGTCTTCAAAATTATTATTAAGTAGGAAAAACTTAGGTAAATATTTAACAGTTATCTCCTTTAAAAAAAAAAAAAAAAATACTGGTAAGAGATATTTGCACTTTGAGACTTAAGAAAAGAAGGAAGAACTGGAATAAGGGCAACAACAATAAGTGTCTATTCAATTAATGAGAGGGAATAGAATAAAAAATCTATCTGTCCCAGCCAGGAAATCTAATGAGATATCTAGCGCGTCCTGGTAGCATAACTGGTAAGTGCACCATTGTCGAGTTATTTATCGACTCTCGCTATTTATTTTTCATTTTCATTTATAAATATTATATTATATATATTTATAAAATATTAAATGTATTCATCTTTCTCGTATGTTAGACTATCGATACTAGTGCTGGGAATTTAATAAGTTATTTGTCTCTCCCGGTAGCATAATTGGATAACAAGCTTGCCTGGTTAGCAGGAGATCCAGGTTCGAGCCCTGGTGCTATAATATATA
>KZ807885.1:143683-159370 GCA_000696205.2 Oncopeltus fasciatus | reverse complement strand
TCTATTTTATCATCATTGTGCATTGTAGACAATGCTAGGACAACCTTATTTGGTTTTGCTTTATATGAAACCATTGTTTCAGTTTTTGTAAAAGCAAACATGCTGCTCTTTAGAGGTCTTCTTTTGGTTACCAGGAAGGAAGGTGGGATTTCTTTTTTATTTTTTCTGATGGTCCCAACAAGCGTGGTATTTTTTTCAAATAATTCTTTGGCAAGTGGGATGGACGTGAAATAATTATCCATAGACTCATTATGATGAACGGGAGAAAAAAAAGAAAAAGCGAGAACTCGCGCTGTGAGGGAATTGCTCACGGTCTAGACTTTGTTACAACAACGTTCCTCTAGCGACAATAACAGTAGACTGGGAGGGAAGATATTTACACCACTTGTAAACTAAAACTGAAAACTCAGCTAGACGAAACAACGGATCCCCCACTCCTCCCACTTGAGTTTTACAGGAGTTTTTCGTTAAGCGTGAGGGGAATGCTCACGGCGCGAGTTCTCCCGGGTTAATTATCATGTATTTATAACATGATTACAACTGAGCCATTGGCCTTGCTGGGTCACAAAATTAATCAAAATTATTTAACTGATGTGAAATGGGTAATGCCAGATAAATCTCTAGTACAAATTATATTGGATGTTTTGGGGCAAAGCACTGAAAATTAAGGGGGTTGAGCCCTGAAAATAGATTAGATCAGTATGGACACACTGAAATAACTGAATACAGTTTTCAATACATTATTTCTTTTCAGTATAATATTTCTTAACTTTCAACCACTTACTTAGCTTAATAAAGGAAGGAAATATCTACAGAAAAACCTATTGATGTCTTTCAAATTAGTTTGCATATCATCTGTGGGTTTTTAAACAAAAGCCAGTCTTTTAGGAAAGGACATTTGAGAATTAAAAATGTCAGCCTCCTATGTTGTTTGAATTTTCTATAGTAAAAAACACGCCTGAAAATTTAGTTATTAATAAAAAATACATGTGAAAGGAATATACTTCCAATTTCATTCTGAACCACTAAAGCCAATAATAGTTTAAAACACAAGGAAGAAAATCTATAAATTAGAGGCTGGTAAAATATCTTAAAGCCTAATAACCATATGTTTGTCATACTAAGCTCTTTTATTATATAATCTATTCACGATATTATCTGTTCTATGAACACATAAATTAGTAAAATTTTATTTTATAATACAACTAACTACATACCAATAATAGTAGATAAGCACAGTTAATTAAGAGATAAAAAGTCATTTTAGAAAAGAAGGTTACATAAGATTAAGTACAATTCTATCACAGATGAACAAATAAAAATATCATACATAATTGTATAAAAATAAGGTAACATTTTGATATGAAAATATTTACTAAATCTTAGGCAAATATTTTATTTTTTTTCTCAAGGGTGGTTATAGATAATAGAATTAAGAGAGATTACAAGTATAATTAAAAAAAAAAAAAAACATTTTTGACTCAAGAATTATAATCCTTAAATAATTAAAGAATTAACATATCTTTAATAATTTTGGAGTAAATTGGAGCCTTTTAGTCTACAAGGTATTTAAGAAAAGAAATGTTTCTAAAAATATAAACAGACACAAAAACTATTAACACAGGTCTTCGAACAATAATAATACTACTCGTCTATTGCTTCCAAAAGCTCTACCCTAGAAGGCTGGCTACATTAGCTTCATTAGGTTCACAGACTTGAACTTGTCTTTCCCATGACTTCAGAGAAGCTAGTATTACCTATCAAATTAATACTTAAAATTAATTAAAAAATGTATCATAATCATTTGATCTCCATTGCCATTATATAGTTTGGAGTTTTTGAAAAGCTAAATGTCATAATTAACACGTTGAAAATAAAGTATAGCAAATTTTATTGAATTTCCAGATTTATGAGTCTAGTTAGAAAAATATGAAAAATTGAAGCCTTAGGTTTTGAAAAATACCAGTTTCTTTATGCAAAACAATATTGGAGGAAGAATCGGAAGTGTTATGTAAGCTTAATTAACTTTCACTTATGAAAAAACATTAGTTATTATAATTGGTAAGAGTTAATTTTTTTAAGGCACAGAAAGATGTTCAGCACCATGAAAAATGATTCTGAAAGAACTCTTTGAAGTGCTATAAATAAATAAAAATAAAATGTAAATTAACATTCTAATTAAATGAGTTTTAAATGATCATAAATCCAATATCTTAACTTCACTAATAAGTGGAAAAAAATTACATTTATAATTATAATTCTAATAAAATTAAATGTATTATTAAAAGGATAATTGTGATATTAATTATTTGTAAAATGATTTTATCAATCATAAAATCAATTTTATGATTTTATTGTGTTGTTGGTTCAACACATTTCTGTTATATATAACCACCCCATCCAAATTATATAAATCTAGAAATAATATATCTACATATTTAAAACCTAAACCAACAAACAATAACAATAAAAAAAATTCTCAATGATCATTTAATAATTCATGACACAATACAATAATTTACAACGAAATACATATATAACACCAATATGAAAATAAATATTAAATGAGTGGAGATTTATCTAGGCAATAAGTATATCATAAGTTGGCTTCCAAGAAAGCATTGGTTAAAACAAATATATACCTTAAAGAATAATGTAATACTTAATAAAATTATTTAATAAATAATGATCATTTGCTTTTCTGAAATTGTAAAAAAGTTCAGGAGTTCAGAAATGCTGCAAAATGGCTTATTTTAAGAATAAATATATTTTGGCAACCAAGAAATATATACCTTGAAATATAATAAAATACTTAGTAAAATACAATTAAAACAACAATAATTTATTTTTCAAGAATTATTGGAAGTTCCGGACTTTTAAAAACATATCCAAATGGTATTTTTCTAAAAAAAATTTTTTTTTTTTTAATAAGTGGAATATAATATTTCACTGAGGTAGTGATCTTGAGATAGTAAACTGTAATGCTACAATATGGCTGGTTATTATTCATTTCAAATTGATACTATTATTGATAATATTACAAGATCATTATTATAAGTTTCCAAAGAGATGGAACATGTTTTCTTAAGATAGCTCAATGTATTATTGATCAATCAATTATTGAATTACAGATAATGAAAAAGTCTTATATCTAGCATCATACAGAAATTAAAATGAAAACCCAATGAATTAAGCTTCCAATTGAAATAAATCTCTGCTATAATATTAAATGAATAATTTAGAGAACAAAAGACCAATATAAGAGGCTTTAGGCTAAAGTTGGAAAGCATAGATGTTTCCTGGTCATGATATGTGTTCTGATAGAACACTAATGGTTTACTTGAAGGACAAGGAAAGGCATAAATAAAATCATTAAATATGACAAAATTAATGTTGTCACAAAAATACTACAATGACATGTTTTCAAAAATCAAAATATAATAACAGATTGAGAACCAAAAATTTTTTTTAAATCTAACATTAAATAAGTTGTTCCAAATATTTAAAGTAAATAAAGGATTTTTATAAAAATGAAACTGTAGTTGTGGGATTTTGAATTATTGCCCACTCTAGATACAGCTCCTAAAATTCTGGCCAGAGCAATACTTCTGCCAACAACTAAGAATATTTACCATGAAATATATTTCTGTTTATTTTAATAAAGGAGAAGTTGTACTTCTAACTCCCCTTATACCTCTTCTGAATATTAATAAGTGTATCTGAATAATATTGACTTAAAAAAAAAAAATTATAATACTTAATAATGGTAATCAGAAATATTTATAGTTACAAAAATAATAAGGTTTATGTTTAAACAAACAGTTTTACAAATTCTTAATACCATTTTTTTTTAGCGAGTTACCAATTTCAACAATAATGATACTCTATATACATTAACAAATTGTTAATATAGAGTATATACTAAATTTACAGTAAATGAAAATCAATGTAATGTTCATTCCTAAGACATTACTATAAAAATGAATATTTTTCTCTAACATATAAACTTACATTTTAATTAAATAATAAAAGTAGATTAGAGTTAATTAAACTCTGAAAAATAAAATTTTATTAAAATTATTTTCAAAATGAGGTATATATTCGTATTTGATCTGATTCACCATAAAAATAACTCCAAACTCTAACTTAAATAGATTATAAAAGATCTTTGGCATGCAATACTGATTCTATCTATAGTGATGGAATGTAGACATTCTTGGAAGATCTTTAAATACTAAATTTTTAGTAAGGGATTTGATTTTGGTAATACTGAATCATGTCATAAGTCCTTGTCCTGAAGTTAAGGAAAGAGTTACGGATAATGGATATCATGTAGGCAGCTGCTTCTTTTTCACTTGCATTAGGAGCAAATCTTGTTCTCAAAAGCTTAATAGTTTGCCCTCGAAAGCAAGGGAGCCCAGTGTCAAGCATAAGGGATACTAATGAAATTATTGCTTCCTGGAAAGGCCTGTAACAATTTTTCACATTTATTTATAATACAAATTATATAAAAATNTGCATACACCCCAAACACAAACATAACACCACAGATGTAATAAATAAATAATAGCAATTATTAACAATTAATTAATAATTATAATTAATAGTCAATCTTTATTTATTAAAAAAATTGCTATCTTTGCTCATTAAAAAAGAAAAGAAAAATGGATACAAACAACATATACTCCTATTATCAATGACAAAACCAACTGAATCCTTAAAATAGTAAATATTTTCTGGATATTGGATTCTTTAGTGGCTACTATGGCCCTTGGAGCATTTTTATTGGGAGGGGGGGTAGGGCGGGGGGTTTCTTTTACCTACCTTTAACTTAAAGATTATAGATAAGGTGCGATGATTAGGGTCATTGAAACCCCCCTTGATTGTACATGTAATGGCTCTACATCTGGTCAGTCCTTGTTAATGAACTCGTGTCCTTCCCAATGAGTCCTATCTCTGTCCTTTTACCCTTGTCACTCCAGTTCCATAACCATCTCTAACAAACTACCCTGGAATTATGTTTTAGATTTAGGATTAATCACCTTTTCTTTTTTTTTCACATTTTCAATAAAGTTCAGTCTAGTTCATTTTCCACAGCAAACAGGAAGATGTGCCTTTTCTTCAATGATGACATATTCTTCTTTGTTAATACGATTCTTTAAATGTTGAGCATGTTAAGAACAGAATTCATCTTATTTATGAACTTTTAACGCACCTACACATATGCCATTGGGCCTACTCACATGCAATGGTGCCCACTCCACTTGTAGCAAACTTAATAATTCTCTATTGTGGACATTAATGTAACATGTTCAAAATAATAAAATAATTACCCAGTAATTTTAGAGTATTTTATTTTTCTGATCATGGCCGAAGCCCTGACTAATTTCTTGAATTATAATACTTGACGGCCAACCAACCTCCAACCATGTTTATCTAACATAATGGGTCAGGGATTACAATGTACTTAGATTATACTTAGAATCTCTCAAAAAATGTGAAAAGAAGTGGATTAATCGAGTTAATCTGAATATTAAACCGTGTTACCAGCCCAAATTAATAAGAGAGTTACATTTTAAAAATTGTTTATAAACATTAGTGGAATAGCAGCCTAAATTACTTGACATAATAATCTAAAATTATCATACCTTTAATGAGAATTTTTATTCTTATAAACGTAAGAGGAAAGAGCTAGTTTGTGTTAATTAGGCTATGGATAATAGTAAACAAATATAGTCTAACCTCACGGCAAGATATGCTTGTACACAAAGTTCAGTAAACCATCTAAAAGGTGCAGCTTCTATCTTTCCTCCCATCACCATCACCATTTCATCAGTCAGCTTGATGTCAGGCTCAAAGCCCAGGTTGCCACCAGGGGATGATTCAAACATGAATCCAAAGTCTGAAAATCATTTAAAAAGTATTTTTAATTTATAACAAACAATTCTAGGAAAATGGTAAAATCATTTTCACTTAAAAGTATCACGATTTTATTATTGTTTCATTAGAATATATATATTATTAATCAATAATCTCAAGAAATTTACTTAAACCCAAAGTATAATTGGTATTTCATATTGTAGAATATTCCTTTTCATGAAATGATGATGCTTTACAAGAGATTTTGAATGATATTTGACACATTAATATTCAAATATTATAAATTTAATTTAATTAAATCTTAAAAATAGATTATGCAGAAATAATATATAACCTTTAGTTATTCATCTCAGGGGTCAAAATTACACAGGAGGTTATTGGGGATTTCAATAGAAACTTATATGTGTACTCTATTTGTATTAAAAACCGGGATGTTTACTTAAAACCATCACTCCATAATTAAGGAGACAACGTAGCATAAAAAAAAAAACACTTAATAACTAGTACAATTACCTGTGAAAAACAATGACAAAAATTTTGAAAATTGTAAATAAAAGGAAAAAATGAAGGCCACTGAGAAGTAAGAACTCAATAAATTTTTATGTAAAGAATTTTTTTACCTATATGAATAATATGACCTTGAGTATCTAACATAATGTTTCCATTGTGTCTATCTTTTATTTGAAGCAAAAATCCTATGACACTATAAGCTGCCATAGAGCGCACAAAATTTCTTCTAGCAGCCTGGAAAAAAATTAAAAATTAGAATAAAAAACTAACTCATTTAATAATTAACAGCTCAATTAAACTTAAAAATTAAAAAAAAATGTAAATTAGGAATATATAATAAACACTAGGCTATTTATAAAGAATAATAATTAATAAAACAATATATTTAAAACGATGATATTTTATAGAGACTATTTAACTTTCTAATTAAAAAAAATAACAATTTTAATAAAATACTTCAATCTAAGTAAATCCACAAAATAAAATATATTAAGAGTGTTTTATATTAGAAAATTTTCAATAAAATATTCTTTTTTATAATCTAAAGGGTTTTCCCAAAAATTTATAAATTTATGATGTATATACATTGTCATTGGTTAACTTTGGCAGCCTTCTGCCATCCTCGAAATTAACATAGTCTTGTACACTTTCTCAGGCACTACCTTATGTTAAACTGATTGTTTTGTTTTTTTTATGAGTCAGTTCATAGGTTTTCACACCCATTAGATGAATCAGGTAGTGGGGATCATGACCTCTAGGTTTCTTCTCTGTTGAATTGGGATCTTGTGTTATGGATCACGTGTTTGAATTTATGTATGAATATGATTGATAATGGGCGCTTTATATGTAATCCCTGTCCTAGGTAAATTTTGAGAGATTTTCAGTGAGTGAGCCTGTTGCTTGTTTTAATTTGTTTGGCCATTTCGTTTGCTTTGGTAAGAGTAGCGATCTGAATATAGTGCCTGAATCTGTGTTAAGATGTTTGTTAATTACGGTATTGTGTGATGTTTTAGTTTTGTAGATTTCCATGTTTTCTAGTATGTCCATAAATGAGGCCACATAGTTTTTAAGTTAGTTTTAATTTGAGAATAATTAATTACTTATATATATGTAGGTTTAAGCTATATTGATTATTATTATGCAATGTATATGCAGCCAACTTTTGCTTTGTGTAACTACAGAGAGAGCTGAGGGGCATCGTAGTCTAATCTGCATATTCTCTCTAATCTGGATGGGTGATAGCATGAGGGTCATGTCTTCCCTACTGTTTGCATACACCCCACTGGCCTAAGGCTCCCGCCTTACTCTCTGCTTGTTATGATTTCTCTCACCAGATAGTGAGTGAAGATTTTTTTTGTCAGGCTCAGTGTCTTTCTTTTGCCTCAGAGCAATTATTTAAGGGAGGATCATGTACATCTTAAGTATGTCTTCTTATGACGGTGGAGAAGCTATAATTTTTCTTTAAGATATTTCATGAATATTTTCACTCTTCATTTAATTTTAATTTAGAAGTACTTTTTCCAATTTATTTTTTAAATTATCTTCATTTTCAATTACTAATCAAGGATGATTTATAAAATTAATGCCTGTTTTATTAATGCTTTTAAAGCCCTGTAGCACCCAGCTGCCTACTTCCTTTATGGTTGGCTAACAAGCTTTCATTTGTAAAAACCCCAGTCACTGTAACATCTTCTTTCATCCTTTTTGCTGTTTATGTAATAGTTCTATGGTGCCCTGTATATCCGTGGGATTATGCCCAATATTGTGTAAATGGTTTGCATGATTGGTGTCATGTTTGTTCAGTTTGTATGACCATATGTGTTCTTCATATCTAGTTTTGAGTTTCCATCTTTCTTGTCTTATGTAAGTTTGGTTGCATGTGCCTGTTAGTCTGCATATTTCACTTGAACTGTATGGTTCAGTCTTTTAGTTGTTTATGTGTAGGTTTCATTGTGTTGTCTGTCCTTAGTGGTAGGGGTATTCCTTTGTTTTTTAAATAAGTTTGTTAGTTTGTCTTGTGTGTTTTATTGTTGTATTCCCTAAGTACTTTGTCCACAGTGGCTTAATTGTATATGTTATAGTGAGCGATTGTGTTGCCTATAGTTCTTAGTTATAGTTGTTGGGTGTCAGCAGAATGGCCTTGTCTTTGGTTTCCATCGTGTTGTGATAGTATGCAAAATGTCATCAACACATCGGTCATAGAGGTTTAAAATGGGTCTTTCCATGAGTTCTTAATGTGTCGGGATGCTATGTCTTGTATAATTGTCTTCATCATTAGAGGAAATGTCAGGTTTCCCATTCTGAGTCAATCTGTTGGTTTATGTAGTTTATTGTCAAACAAGTAGTAGTTCTGATTTAGAATTGTGGAAGTTATGTCCATTAGTTCCTCAATGGACAGTTCATCGTATAAGTTCATTAGTTCTTCAATGTATAGTTCATGATATAAATCCATTAGTTCTTTTTATCTAATAGAAAACCTATGGTTTCTGTATAAGTCGTTTGTGTCATATGAGACTGTCACATAGGTCATGTGAGCCTGTTCTGCAATTATAATATCTCATAATTTTATGATTTAAACCATAGTTTTTGTGAAATTAGACAGTTTTTCAGCCAGGAAATAAAAATAAAATACATCAAAATTTTTAGGTAATTATTTTATTATTTGCCAATGTTTCAACTTACATTGTAAGTTATCAGGGCTGAAATATAATACCAATACACACTATTACAATATTAATAATTATAGGCTCAAAATTGAACTGTGTAAATATAAAATATATTAACAAATTGACATGTACCAATATAGATGTATGGGGAGATCTCTGAGGGGAGTGTTACGTCGCACACTGCAAAACAACTAAATGAGAGATCTCAAGCAAAGGAGGATCGGCATAAGTCAGCAAATTTCAAAGACAAGGATAATGATCAGGTAGATGAATATAATTATCTGGGAAATCTCTTCAGAGAAATTTTTTCTTGTAGAAATTTTGCCGCTGAATTATATGGAAAATATTGCAATATGCGGGGGAAATGATTTATTTATCCTGCTTATTCTTAATATATAAATTTATGTGTAAACAATCCGAAATCAGCCTTTTGTTGAGGAATAGCTCAGAGGCCAGGGTGGTAGCTTGATTTAAAGCTGGTGGGTTTTTGTTAGCATGATGGGAGAGGGTCGAAGAATTCATATCACGATTCTTAATGCTATATTGGTGCTGTTTTAATCTTTTATTAAGATGATTATTTGCTTGGTCAATATATGAAGCTTAACTATTATTCTCTGCATGAAATTTTGTATACAATATTATTAGTATTAGCTTGATTTGAAGCCCTTGAAAAGCAATGAAATATCCAAATTTTCTTATTCCCACACTAATCACGTTTCTCCCTTTTTCTCTACTCTCCCTCATTCCTCCAATCCTTATCCCTCTCTCCCATACTTTCCCCTCCTTACCGATAAAAAAAAAATACCACAAACCTAACCTGCAGAACCTATATTAAAACCTCCACTAATAACAAATAAAGGCAATTTTATACTGCTCTTAAAGATCCCATACCCATTTTTTAGCAGTCCAATGTTGTATAAAAACTCCAGGCTGATAATAATTGTTTCATATATCGACCAAACAAAGAATCAACTTAATAAAAGATTAAAACAGCACCAATATAGCATTAAGAATCGTGAATGCTCTGGCTCCTCCCATCATGCTATTAACAAAAACCACCCACCAGCTTTAAATCAAGCTACCACCCTGGCCTTTGAGCAATTTCTCAAGAAAAGGCTGATAACCAAATGTTCGCACATAAATTTAAATCCTACCTCTATCAATAATAAGCAGGATAAATAAAACATTTCCTCAGTACATTGCAATATTTTCCATAAAATTCAACAGAAAAATTCCTGCAAACCACGTCTGCATCAGCCTTTTTACTTCCTTTTGAAGGGATTATGCAGATTATTATGTTCTCCTGTCTGATCAATATCCTCATCTTTGAATTTTTTTAACATATGCAAATTCTCCTTTGTTTCTCTGTTTGTTAATCTCTCATTTAGTTTTACGTAGTCTACAATGTATAACTTCTCTAAGAGATCTCTCTATACATCACTAATGTTACATAACAAGTTTTCAATATATTTTATATTTATATAGTTAAATTTTGTGTATTCTTGTACATTTTCTTTTCTATGATATACCTCATCTTTCATTGGATTCATAATTTTCATTCATAATTGTAATAGTGTGTATTGGTATTATTTCAACCCTGATGATGAATTAAAATGTATGTTGAAACATGGGCAAATAATAAAATAATTACCCAAAATTTTGGTATATTTTATTTTATCACCCTGGCCGAAACCCTGACAATTTCACACAGAATACTCGAAGGCCAACTTATCACCAACTATGTTAAGCCAGTAGTGTTCTATATTGTGTAAGTGTTTAGTAGGCTAGAGAGTATTTTTTTATTGTGTGTGTGGCAAGTTTGTAAGCTGAGACTGGTCTGTTATTGATCAATGGTTTATAGGAATGTCTTGTTTGTAAATTTATGGTTTTACTCTGAATGAAGGTTGGCCTGGGTTCATGTAAATATATTTGAAGTGTGGTCCTTTGAGTAAGTTTGTGCTTTGCAAAATTTTATTTTGAACATCTTGTTAGTATGTATCCGTAAGATCGGTTTTGTGCTCTGCACAGTTTGTTTTGACTGATGAAATGTGCTTTGTTAAAGTAATTTTGTGTGTACATGATGACTGTCAAATATTTTGTCTGCTTTAGCCAGTGTTGGATTGTTGTCAAAAAGCTTTCAGTAGCGTTATACTTTTGAACTATTCCATTGTTTAAAAAAAATAAGAAGAAAAAGTATTTTATTTTAGGTGAACAATGTAAGTATAAATATTTGAATTTATGCAGACAATAAATAAAAAAAAGTAATGATTATTATTAAGAAGTAATAACAAATATTTGTAGATTATGAGGTAAATACATTTCAAATTTTGGTAGCACACAAAATTTTACCCAGATCACTAATTTTTTTCCACTAATTTATGTAATAGGTAGTTTCGCAACAAATGACAATACCAGAATTCTAAAAAGAATTATATAAATTTCATAAATTTGGAAATTATTTACTTATTAATAATTAATTTTAATTGTGTATTGAACAGGAACAATACTAAATTCTATACATAAAAATATTCATATATTTAAGTATTCCAGTTTTTTATACTACCTTATATTATTATTACCTTATTACTATTAACCAGCACATTACAAAATGTGTTGAATGCAATCACTAATAAAGTTTATATATATATATNTATATATATATATTCATGTAAATTATATATATGTACATTCATATATACATATATATAATTTACACAGCTAAATTAAGGCTTAGCCTTAAAACAAAACCTTATGAAGATTAAAACACTTAAATCTCTGTTAAAAGTTTACCTGGAATTCTGGAGTATTTTCTTCACCGTATGTCTTTAGAAAGTACTCATACATCCCAATATCAGTTTGTCTACCAAGCTGGTCCCTTGATTTTGCATTGGGCACACACTCAATAACTCCACACTGAAAAAGAATATAACATTTAGTACATAATAATAGCAGTAGTTATACAATTATAAACAATTATTATGAATTTATATTTATTCAAAAGTTTTAAGGAACAACCAGTTCAATTAATAGAATTTAAAAAAACAATAAACAAAACTACATCAAATATAGATATGAATAAATTATTAATTTGATCTTGCAAGCCAGAACAAAAGAGGTGGGATTCTATATGATAGTACTTAGCAAAAAGTAAGGAGGAGGTTGCATAACCCTGAAACATCTATTCCCATGAAACCATTGCTTTCTATTGCCCATATTCCTTTTCTATTATCTATATTCTCTTAATATTCATCCTATCCTCAACTCATGTTCCAATAGAAAGGAATCCTTAAGCATACCCTCACAACTTTCTTCACTTTAGCTGATGATAAGGCTATACACTCCTCTCTCTTAAAAAATTTGGGCAGGATGTAAAATATCTCTGATGACCAAGTCATGTTAAGCCTAATATATCCTTAATTAAATATTAAATATCCTTAACACTCTTAGGACAATTCCATAACAGGCAAAAAGCAATAATAGTAAGCAGTAATAGCTAAAAGATAATTTTATCAGTAATGACTAAATACCCCAGGTGCAGTAGCGACGACTCTATAAGGAAATAGATACAGATCTAATCCAACTTGTTGGAATATGTTTTTAAAGATCCCAATAACTTGAAGAGCTAACATATCTTGACGTACATCATCTCCAACCTGAAATTAAATCAGAATATAAAATATTATTTTTCTGAGGATAAAGAGATATTATTAAAGAAAAATATTAACTCTGAATTCTGTTATAAGAGTTTATTATTCTATTAAATTAAGAAGTCAAGGGATTATACACAAACAGTCAAAACAATTTTTTTTTAAAATAAGTTTCTTATTAGTCAAGACTGTGACTTAAAATTATATCAAACAGACACTGACAGATATAACATGAAAAGTGAAATCCATGAGGGAAAAACTCATGAGCAGATACACTAACAATGTTTTAACAGTCCAGGCACACATGCTGTTTTGTGTATGTTTCCCATTAAAATATGAAATTAATGAACGAGGGATTTAATCTGAACATTGAATACATAGAGCTTATGAAATATTACTAAGTGCTGTAGAACAGGAGAAGTACATTTAAAATTAATGCAAAATTTTATTAGAAATTTTGATGCGAGGATAAGATCCTATGTGATCTACTGGATAAATTTAAAAAATGGAAATACGTCAAACATCATTATTCAAAGTTTTAAGGTTAACGAATAAATGTTTTGGTTAATACAGAAAAATAATTTATATTAATTTTCTCTTATAAAACAAAAATCATAGGAAATAAAATAATGGTTTAAATTACTTTATGACAAATACACATTAAGGAATATGATTATGAATACAACTAGGAAGGATGAGCAACTATCCCTTCTTTTAGTCAGCTTAGCAGCTGTACATTGCTCAATTATCTTTTCATTTTTTTTTTAAATTTCTTTTTTTATAAGATTATTTATTAACGCTTCTTTAAGTCCATTTTAAATTAAACATGTAAATGCTGTTTAGTTTGGTTACTTACTGGATGGTGGTATATTTCTAATGAATTTATGAATCATAAATAACCCTACAAGGAAAATGCTTCTATATTGAAAGAAAAAGCTAATTCCATAAGGTATCATTAGTTAATTGTTAATTGATATACAATCAACAGGTTTTTTTGTTTGTTTTTTTAGGGGGAGGGGGGAGGAGTGAAAAATATTAACATTGTCTTGTATTCCTCCATTTGTAAATGATCCTTACCACAAGGGACAAAAGAAATAAAAATAGCTAGAACATAATAAATATTTCAAAGATGATTTTAGTTGGGGTTCGGTCGAGAACGAACCCCAACTAAAATCATCTTAGAATAATATCTACGATCAACAAACTCTCATTCTGAGAATAAATATTTCAATTTGATGAGCTGGTTAATAAAAATTGAGAGATATGAAAATTCTCGTACTTGATAAGGAATTGATTTTCTAACAAAAAATTCTATTTGGAACTTATAACTATAACTAAATATAAAAAATAAGAACCTAAGAACTAACTATATTAAAGTATACCCAATTTATTGGGAGAAGAGATCATAAAAATATGTCATATTAATTATAATAGTCAAAAGAAAACAAAATTTAATAAAAAATTATATTCTTCAAAATAGTCTTTTTCAAATCAAAAGTATCAAAATATAACAAATTACCTTAAAAATAGCAGCCTGCCAAGTTTCAAGGTTCATTGATGTTGGCTTGTTTTCAATGTTTTCACCTGCAGATATGGCAAGAGCCATAGCTTCAAGGTCATTGATTCCACATTTCTGAACTTTAAATCGAGCTAAGTATGGAGCTTTAGCAGCACTAACAAAAAAATAAATGAAATAATTTACACAGCTAAATTAAGGCTTAGCCTTAAAACAAAACCTTATGAAGATTAAAACACTTAAATCTCTGTTAAAAGTTTACCTGGAATTCTGGAGTATTTTCTTCACCGTATGTCTTTAGAAAGTACTCATACATCCCAATATCAGTTTGTCTACCAAGCTGGTCCCTTGATTTTGCATTGGGCACACACTCAATAACTCCACACTGAAAAAGAATATAACATTTAGTACATAATAATAGCAGTAGTTATACAATTATAAACAATTATTATGAATTTATATTTATTCAAAAGTTTTAAGGAACAACCANATATATGTAAATAATATTTAAAAAAATACTATATGTCTTCAAAATTGTTTAAAATGGCAATTATGATTGATAATGATTGCCTATTAATTCAAGAACATTGAATAAGAAAATATTACCAGGTTTTGAAATAAATATTCTGAGAAAGTATAAATGACTAGACCTCATAATGTTGTGAGAGGAGAGATAGTGCAACTAATACTTATAAATATTAATTTTATTGTGGTTTTTAATCCCACATAAATTTAAATAAATTAAAGCAAGGGAATAGAATAAAAAATCTAACTGTCCCAGCCAGGGCTCGAACCTGGATCTCCTGCTAACCAGGCAAGCTTGTTATCCAATTATGCTACCGGGAGAGACAAATAACTTATTAAATTCCCAGCACTAGTATCGATAGTCTAACATACGAGAAAGATGAATACATTTAATATTTTATAAATATATATAATATAATATTTATAAATGAAAATGAAAAATAAATAGCGAGAGTCGATAAATAACTTGACAATGTCAACTCCTTTGAGCATAAAACGATGTATTTGTCTTTCTCGTAGGTTAGACTCTTGACACTAGTGCTGGGAATTTAATAAGTTATCTCTCTTTCCCGGTAGCGTAATTGGATAACGAGCTTGCCTGGTTAGCAGGAGATCCAGGTTCGAGCCCTGGCTGGGACAGTTAGATTTTTTATTCTATTCCCTTGCATTAATTGATGTAACAAATACTACTCATATAGTATCTCATATAAACTATATCATAAACTGGGAGGTCTTTCTTACTAAATGTTTCTTGAATAATTTAAAAAAAAAATGAATTGGTTTTCTCTTAATCAAACGAATATATTCCTTTTTTTAGAAGATATTGAATAAATAAAATAAATAATTTTGGGATTACATATGATTGCATAGTGACCTAAACAATTTATTTTATAACTATTTTATTAATTAACTATTTTATTTTATAACAATAAATGTAAGTAAA
>KZ807885.1:130851-143637 GCA_000696205.2 Oncopeltus fasciatus | reverse complement strand
ATTTTATATAATTTATAAATAACAAGTGTTAGACATTTTTTTTTGCTACTGAATAAATAATATAAATGGTCATATAGTTTACTTAAAGAAGAAATATATATAATTTTTCATGCCAGATCAGATTAATCAAGGGACATGGGATAACACTATATCAAGATACTAACCTTTGCATTGGGGTCCCACTTTTATAATCAATATCTAAGACCATGGCTTCAGGGTTTGAGGGAAGATAACAGCCAGGCTGAACTTTGATTTTACTAAGTGCTTCTAAGCAAGCATTTTTCCTTTCAGCGCCTGGTAGAAAAATAAAAAAAAAGTTGCTGAATAGTTGTACTTGATTAATAGTTGTAATTAACTAATTAAGACATCAATTAAGTAATTAAGACATAGCCTGCATGAAAAAATAAAAATAAAAATAAGAGGAAAGCGTGTACTTATGCATGTACACATATAAACATATAATATAATATTAGTTTAAACTGAAGAAATAATAATAAGTAATAAGCCAGAGCTATTAGCTGATACTGAAGAACAGATAATTCTTTGTATTTAGTTTGTTTTTGAAAGAGTCATTTTCTTCTTTTGAAGTAGTATTTAGTTTTTAAAAGAGACTAATAATTCATTTTGTCTTGATTTTAGTTTTAAATAATTTAAGAATGATTCTATATTTAAATAACATTAGTTGTACTTAAAATACGAACTAACAACAGACAATTAGTAATTGGTTAGTATTTGTCTTAATGCATGTCATTTAAGTGAAAAACAATCCTTATTGAATATATATTTTAAAGCTCTATAACGCTAAAATTGAACTATTACTCTTTCATAGAATTGAATAAAACTGTTTAATGTCATAAGTGTAATAGCTAAAATCTGTTATTGCTCTTAGAGAGAGAAAAAAAAGTTGTTAAAGGGCCAATAAATGCCTTGACTAAAATCAACACAGGAGTTATCTGTAGGATAAGTACAGAATATAAGACTTAAAAAAAAAAAAAAAATTCAAAAGCAAAAGACAAGACATCAGTTATGTGTCAAAGTTTGACACAACAAACTCAGATATTAAAATTATTAACCATTACTCCTCACTCCTGGAGGGAAATTGGAATAAAGGTTCTACATAAACATTGGTGGCTATGAGGGAAGGTCATGAAGTTCTTGGCCTACCTATGAAGGAAGGGGTTTAAGATAAAGGACTTATACCTTATCATGTTTTCTAATCAGTAGTTATACTCACTCAACTTTTTATAATCCTACTATTTCTTATTTAGTGCTTATAATCCTTTTAATTTCATCAGTTTGCACTTGCCATTGCTTTGTCACTTGCACAACTTGTAAAGTGATGGCCACAATTAACACCTTGGGCTTTAATTTAATCAACCTCCTCAACTCCTTACAGCCCAGATCTGGCCCCCAGTGACTCTCAAATAGGACCTAAGAGGAATGCGATTTCAAATTGGGCGAAGACCAACTCAAAGAGGCTATTTATTTTCATTTGGTTCCAAAGAAGAACATTATTATGGGCGGTGGGGGGGGGGGGGTGTATAAAAATTAGTAAATAAAAGTACTGGATACTGGAAATAAGGGACATTATATTAAAAAATAATATACATTTCATTGGTAGAGAATTTTTTTGGGTTCGGTCAAGGTTGATTAAAAAAAAAAATGTGGCTAAAATCTCATTAACAGATCACTCACACCTGCTGACAAGATTTCATTTGTGAATACATGTTCCATTTGGTACGACTAGAAGACATTCCTAGAGTACTTTTGGATGAAGAAAGAGCTCAAGCTCCTGGGATTGGGAGTAATCTTGTTGAAAGTGACAATGACCTTAGCGATGAGGAAATTCGTTAATTTGATTTGGACAGTGACACAATGGGTTTCAGTGATTGTGAAAGTAATGATTTTTGCAATGATGAACATTTTTTCATTGGAAAGGACATAGTCCACCATCTTTTAGAATCTGTTTTAAACCATTAACAAAATTTGACTACTGGTGATTGATATTCAAGTATTGAGTTAGCTGAGAGTCTTTTGGCAAAGAAAATATGTAATTTAAGGAATACTTTCAAATCCTAGGCAAGCTAAGAAAAATAAATTCGGCTATCCCTCCAGAATTTTTGCCAAATAAATCAAAGGCGGTAGGAAGTTCCCAGTTCGGATTCCAAAAAAGAGATGACAATAGTTTCTTATAATAAAAAGAAAAATAATGTAGTATTAATGTCAACCATGCACAAAAACAATGAAATTGACAAAAAAAACTAAGAAACCAGAAATAATTATGGATTACAATACGACCCAGGGAGGAGTTGATACAGTGAATAGATTATGCTCTAGCTACTCGGTCAAAAGAAAAACCAAGATATGGCCGATGGTAATTTTTTTATCACATAATGAATGTGGTAGGGATCAACACACAGATATTGTTCAGTTTAGCATCATCATCAGAAGCTCCTGTTCGAAGAAATATATTTCTCAAAAACCTAGCTGAGGAATTTATGAAGATGTGTATATTGTAAATAAATTTGTATAAAAAGTTTTTTTTTAAATATATTTTTTAACTTATAAATGAACAAATTCATAATTTTAGATCATTGAATTATCACTAAGTATCATTAAGGAAGTCAAAGAGAACAAAATTTGTGCGCTGTCCAATATACCGCCAGCACCCGGTGGTGGTAGAAAAGCCTTAGTGCCTGGCGAAAGGTTAATGAGAGAACTGACATAGAACAAAATTCTTCAACTTATACAAAATTTTTAACAATCTCAAAAAACTATTAGCCCTCCTCCTAAATTAACCTGGATCTGTCTCCTAGATCCTCAGGCTACTTAACCTAGAATAATTTTTAACTATTTTTTCCCAATATTGCCCCCTTTGATGCAGGCCACTCTCTCTTTGTACCTACCCCTCATATCCTCCCCTCCACCTGTTCATCTTAAGTTTACTAATGTCCAATCCTTACCTCTGTAATGAAGATTTGAGCCGGTTTTGTTATATAACAACATCATGGAACTAGAATGGAAAGCTTCTGTTGCCAGCCTAATTCCAGCATTTTGTACACTGTCTAGCATAAATAAAGTTTTCCCAGGGGCTGGTTTTCTCTGGTATGCTACGCAACCGTAATCAAGCTTTGATTTTACCAAGGATCTGTAGAGTTATGAGTCAGTTTCCACCCCAGTTAGTATGGGTTTGTTAGTATTGATACCATTTTTAATATATATATATGTTCCACCATATAATAATGTTTCCCATTCTTATTTCTTTAGTTCAAGGAACAGTAATCTCTACATCTGATAGCAGGGCTTATGCTATTTCTTTTGTAATAACGTTAATATCAGTGTAGTTGAGGTCAATGTTATTAATGTTATTAAGCTGGGCTTGGTTTTTATAATCTTCTCAAGTCTTCTGTCTTCTTATAGTTGGCGAAGAAAGATTTTTTGTAAAAAAGCTGATAATGATTGGAAAATGATCTGACCCATATAAGTAGTTATGCGGTATGCCAAGAAAATTTTGGCAATAAAATTGGTGTAACATTGGACAGAGATACAGATATCTGTTGGTGAGTTTTTATTTAGGAGAAAAAGTCTGAAGTTTTCAATAAAAGATTATATTATTCTCCCCTTGGTGTTGGTAGTATCAGAATACCACACTCAGGTTAAGATAATTAAAGTGGCCTAAAACTTGACTGGTGCTGGTAACTTGGATAACACCAGTGAATTGTTGTTCTGAAGACCGCTCGTTAGGTAGTAAATATATCAAATAAACAGTACACTTCATGTTTGAGAGAATTTGTGCCGCAGATTTTTGGAGTTTTGAAACAACAGGTATGACAGAACAAGGTATGTTATTGCTTACTAGAATTCTTAACCCGCCACTGGCGATCAAGCTGTCAACACAGTCTTTTCTGAAAAGTTGGTAACAGAGAGGGTAAAATAATTATTAGTTTTAATATAAATTTCTTGTATAAAAATAATTTCCCCCGAGATATCTATTAAGAGTGTTATTCTCAGTTTTTCTATATTTAAATCCATTTATGTTCCACTGGAAGAGGATCGTCACAATATGACTAAGTTATTAATAAAAGCGACTTTTAAACTGATCACCGACAAAAGTGACCCCTACAGCTACCTGACACAACTAACACACAGGAAAACACAGTTGAATACGGACCGTGACAGTGAACGTATGTATTCGGCCAGAAGATTGACAGTGTCCGAAAGCGCTCGCCAACGGGAGATGTACAGAAACCAATGAAGACGGAGAATATAAGGTATGAGACTTTTAAACACTTTATGTTAAAATATTAATAATTTCTAATTTTTTTTAAATGTTCATTTTGCACATTGTTTGCTATTTTTTGGAGCAATCAATAGTTGATTATAGTAGTGAGTGATTACAATTCTATAAGTTAATGTTATAAATAATGAGTTTATGTCTCTCTGTGTGTTAATGTAATTGTAATGGGTATTACATAACCCACACATAAAATAATTAATGAGTTATGAAAAAAATACCTATAAAATTCTCATTTGTATGGCCACTTCATTTAAACACTATCATATTCAGCACATAAATTTCATTTTTAAATTTAAAAGAAATTAAAGGAGCTTAAAATGTAAACAATTTGAAAATTACATGTTTGATTTTATCATCATACAATACTTTGAATCATACAATATCTACTTGTTCACAGAACTGAATAATATAAAGTAGGAAGTTTCTTACCTTTAGGGAATGGTCGTATCTGACCAGATATACCTGTAATTTGGTCAAAAAAATCAAACTCTCTTTCATAAAATGCTTTTGCTGGACCTGACAGAGAGCCTACAATGCTACTGACAAGAGTATCTAAAGTATCAAATAGAGCTGTAAAAAAGATTAAAAAAAGGTAAGTTCATTCATAAAATTGATTTAACTTATTTAAATACTGAAATCATTACTCACAGTCTTTATTGTGCATGTCTTCATCAATGTACAAGTTAGTTTTCATATTCCAAATGAGCTGATGGCAAACAACTTGAGATCTCTTTGCGATGTATTTAATAAATTCCATTACATAACCCATCTAAAAATTTTTTTTTTAAAATGGTACATTGTTTTTCAACCATAATAAATAAATGGATGAGTTTTAATGATTTACCTTTTCAAAACTAAACATTAAATATAGAAATATATTATAATAAGTCTGTCATGCAGTAGCTGCGTAATCTATGCAGATCTCCCAAGTTTCATTCAAAATGGTTTTAAATAGGAGTAAAAATAAACTGGAGAGAACAATGAGCATGATGGTTTTGTCTATTAAAGTTTGCTTTAGACTGGCCAGGAAGATTAAGTGGGAAAAGCGCTTACCCATTGTTGCTAAATTCATAATTTTTTTTTTTTTTGTAAAAATGTAATAGATTTTAAAACGTTTAAAAATAATAATTCATGTCTACTATATTCTATAAAGTGTTTATAACTANCCCCCCCCCTATATATTTTTTATTGAGATATTTATAGTTAGAAGGGCTTGCTATGAAAACCAAAATTGGTTTCTATATTTCGAAGATTATATTATATTTTATATCAGTTTGGTCAAAACATTTTTTGTAATGCACTAATAATGAAGATATTATTATTATTATTTTTGGTCCCTCTTTATCTGAACCCACTTTCCTTCCAATTTCAGTCATTATCGAACTCATCCAACAGTTTGTAAAAATAAGCTTAAATACTGGTTTCATTAAACTTTAACATATTTTTATCACTAATGAAGAATCAATAAAAATCCATTGAAATTTTTCAAAAGTCCCATCATAGATGTGGACAGGAAATGTGAATAGCTTTATTTCCCCAGGGGAAATCTGCTAAAAGTGATAAATCAAAGTAAATAAATAAAATTTAACCCCTAATCAATTCATTTAAAAAAAAAAAAAAAAAAAAAAAAAAAAAAAAAAAGTTTCTCATCAAAAGTAAAATAGTAGTATATATATATTATAGCAGTACTATATTAGTAGTATAGCAGTACAAAATCAACTTTAATTTAAAACATCATTTTTCAATATAAAATATATTTACACATTAAGCTCATAGACTATTGAGGCATACCTTGACAGCACTTAAAATTTAACTATGCGCATCTTTGACATACAAATTGTAAGGATTTAGATATATATGATTATTTAACACACAATAAAGCTTTTACATTTTGATAGTGTGAACCCATATTGACTCCTTTAATGAGAGACTAATTAGTTTACATCAATGAATGAATGCTTGTCATAATAACCAATAATAAAATGATAATTTGATAATAAACATTCATATGTAGTAAACACACATAGTCAGTAGTAAATTAATATATCAGCAGTTCTTTAAAATTTGATAATTTTTTGCTTTCCGAGCACTTGATTTCTTAGAGACTTGCCATATTTTAAATGCTTTTTATTTTTAGCTTAAATATAGTTTTCCTAAAAGTATTTCATCATTCCTTTAAACTTTATTATTCTAATAAATTTCTTTTTTGATGCAATAAAAAAATGGGGTATTCAAATATTTTGGGCCAAACTTTCTATGGCATAAGAAAATGATAAATGAATGCAAATAAAGATTTGTGTTTTTATATTGAAACTTCTTCTTTTTTTTTGTTTAATGTTTATTGTAACATGCTATAACAATCACTATATGACATCACTAAGAATTTTTGTGTATTACCTGAATAACTAAAACTTTTGCATATAAACATATGTGGACACTACCTGTTGTCTGAAATGCTGAAAAATGTACTGAATTAAATAGTTTATGAAGTTAATGAACCAATTTGTATAATATTTTCTTAAATTACATGAAAATGGTCAGGAAATAAACCTAAGTGCTAAGCTTGATTTAAAAAAAAAGAAAAAAAAAGAAGTCTTATGCAAATAATAGACTTAATTATTTATGAAGTCACATATTTTTTTCACAAAAATTAATAAATGTATTTTATATTGAATATTTGTTTGGAGTTATTATTGGTAAGTCAAAAACATAGTTCTCAAGCTTGATTTTTCACCACAACTTGAAAACTATTGCTAAATCAATCTAAAAACAATAAATAAAAATAAAAAGTTGATATAATGAAAGCTGATTGACTTTATCTAAATAAATTATTTAAAATTGAAAGCCCGAAAGAAAAATGGTGTTAAAAGCTATCTTCAAACGTTTCTAATTAAGAAAATTTTTGCATTGCTCTGTAAAATAATTTCTATTTTTTCTGTATTGTTTTGTGCTTAAGGATGGCTAATAATGCCCTCTCACTCATAAACTACCCTTAAAAAAGGGGTCCTATCAGATGAAATGGTGAATGCTCATTCACTTATAAAATTTTTGAAGGATTAGAAATATATTATATATGTCTTAGATCGAAAAGAAGGCCAATTCACTTGACTGGAGCCAAATCTGAGTCCTTGAGTATATGAATCTCTAATTAAAAAAAACTTACTTAGCATCATCAAAACAACATATCATTCATGCTGCAATTGTGTTACTTTAAGTGTGATTCTAGGTCTTTCATACAACAGGAATTGATTTTATTTTTTGTTAGTTTATTTCGTAGTTAAATATATGGGCTGTACTTACATATCTTTAGCAAATACTATAATTTAAATAAAAAGGACAAAATTAAAAATAATTTTATTAGAAAGAAAAGTCAAAATGTTTTCGCCTATATTTTGATGCACCCTCTATTCAATAATATACTGATTTATAAAAAGACTCTTTATAAAATGATGACAACTACTCTTTAAATTGTATTACAAAATATTTCCAATACAGGATTAAACTGGTGAAATATCAAAGAAGCATACTTACTGTATCATGCCTCAAGCTCTGAACGAGTTGTGGAATGTAAAAAAGAACAGCATCTGCAGGGAAACTGCTCAAAACTCTTACAGCATACTGAGCAGTGATAGGGTGAGGTGGATACTGTCTTGAGAAATATGAGAGAGCCTGGACAGGAGTCACTCGTGCCCATGACAAACAATGGACCAGCTAAAAGGAAGATAAATTACAGTCCTCTAAAATGAAAGTAATATTAGGTACAATTATTAAAATGAACCTCCTAAACCTAATATGACTAACTATTAATCTAAAATTCAAATCCATAGAAAAAATGACCAACCAGTTGTAATGACAGAGTGTGATTCAAGTTGGCATTAAGTAACATCAAGGATGATCTTTAAGGGAAGTTATTCAACAATTTTTTATGGTGGACCTGAATTTAAAAAAAAATTAGTTCAAATGAAAAAATTAGTTTTTTTGACCGTAGATATTATTATTAGATGTTTTTTGTTGGGGTTTGGTCAAGGTAGATCCACAAAAAAAAAAAAAAAAATACAAATTTTAAAAATATGTATTTTTTAAATTATCTGCCAATGTTTCGGCTTAGATTGTAAGCCATCTTCAGGGTTGTTGATATACAATGTCATAAATAAATGAATAAAAAAAAAAAAAAGATATATATAAAAACAAAAATTAAGTGATTTACAATATTATTATATATAATTGACATAAATAAATGTAATGTGATATCAAAAGTATGAATGTACAATTACAAAAAACTACAAAAAACAAACTATAAAAAAACATAATTAACCACACCTACCTATCGTGAAGGCAAAAGGAGACGTTGTGTCACCAAGATCCCCCATTTTCATGACTAAGAGGTAGGGTTTGAAACTTGTGAGAAATTTTTTGAGATGGACAACATGGGTAGTGGAAGGGTGGGGGATAGAGAGGCGGTAAGTACCAGAGAGCGGCCTGCTTCAAAGGGGGCAATACAAAGAAAAAGGGTAAGACATTATAGCGGATAAGTAACTTTAAGGAACTAGGAGAAATGTTTGACAGGGGTTTATTTTGAAGGAGGACTAATGGTTAATATCTAACCTATTATCTATTTTTATTCTGATGACATTGTATTTCAACAGCCCTGATGATGGTTAGCTAAAACGTTGGCAGATAATTTAAAAAATACACAATTTTGGATTTAAATTGACCGAACCCCATAAAAAAAAATTAATGAACCTGAGAACAGTAATAGCACATGAAACGCTTTTTATTTTGATCAGAAAAACATTCATCCACAACATAATTTTAGATTATTCTGAAGGTACATTTAACAACTACAAAAATAATTGTTATACTGAGATAATTATTTAAAATAATTTAAACTTTTTTATAAATACTCCTTTATAGCTAATACAATAAATTATTCATTTTTTAAAATTATCAATTCATAAAATACCTTTAAAAAAGCAAAATTAGAATTTAATCAATTGGAGTAAAACAACTAATATTTACAGTTTTCACTTTATTTTAAATAAACTGAGAACCCTTTAAAAGGAAGAACAAGCTTTTAAATAAAAGTGTAAAAGAGGGAATCATAGAAAAAATTACTTCCAATAATTTGTAAGGCTCACTTACCTCAGGAACATCATTAAGAATATTTTCAGTTGTAACAAGATATTGCAAAGCATGGGGAATGTGAGAGACTGACGTAGGATTCGATCTCACCAGGCGGCAGACTTCTTTCACCATCGTTTCTGAAGCCTTCAACCTAATTTGCATATGTAACTTTGTAATGAACATTGAAAACCTTCTGACACACTTAATAGTATACAAAGGGTACAACAAAAGTTTTTCAATTCTTTAACAGAAAGGAAACTGCAAGTTACAGCTCGTTCAGACATATCCATGCCTGCTTAGCACTCAGCAATACCAATCTCTGGACTTAGTTTTTTATAAGCAGTGACAGATTAAAGTTCACAGTAAGACATCCTGTTCAAGTAGTAATGTAAAAGCACTTAGAAGATATAACTTTTGGGCATTAAAAAATGAAAATGCAATTTTCATTGAATAATGATTATCTACATCATACAACTATAATCAGATGGAGAATCAGTACAGAAAATAAGAAAGGGGCAATTCGTGCTGATGCTAAAGGAAAAGGAAGACCACAAACATTAGTAACAGAGGAAACCATTTCTGCTGTGGTCAAAATACTTGTTGAAAACCGGCAAGTGAAATACCAATGGATAGAAGAAACCTTATAACTTCATGCACCAATAATATCAAATTCCAATAGACCATTTATAGGTAAAGAAAATGATTTCTTTATGAGCCCCATAGACAAATGGAAAAGCGAATGACCCACCATCAGTCTTGGTATCAAAAAATGCTGAAATTATTTAAAGAGGAGGAATCTCCATTAGTTAACCTCATGATAGGTGACAAAACTATTATGCGCCAACCTAGGCTTAAAACAAAGTTTGTTACTTTGATGTTGATACAACTATATCTGTTAGAAAATTTTGATCTGTCAAAAAAAAAGAAGATTTTTGTTTTTCAGATTGAGCGAAATTGTGGAGCAAGAAATTTAAATTGTACACAGAAGAATGTCTGAGATAAGTGGTACACTGTGCAGTGCCTGGACACCTGATAACTTCACCATGACAACATGTTTTCTGTGCCAGAGCCTAGACCGAGTATTTGCCCATTTGAAACTTCTCGAGCACCTTACTTACAATCCAGAACTTACTTTGACACTGTAATATTATGTGAAAATGAAGCTGAAAGAAAAACATTTTTCCTGTGACAAGGACCATCTGAGTGCTTAGAATAATGAATGGGCCTCACTCCCAGATGAAACTTGGCACAGCTGGATTAAGGACTAGTTTCAGTGAATGAAGAAATGAATTAAATGTGGTGGAAAGCACTTTAAGATAATTAAATATATAAAGCTATATTGAAAAACTTATGCAGTACCTTTTGTATTTTAAAGGAATTTTTTACTACTATTGCAACTACAAATATAGTAAACTTTAATAAATTATTTTCAATCACATAATCTACAGCACATAAAATAAAATAGTAATATATGACTGAGAAAAGATTTCAAGTGGAAAAGAGGAAATGACTAAAAAATCATTAATCATCATAAGTTTAAGAGTGGTGTCAAAGGTCAACTTCTCTCCACATGTGATTGTCATTCAATGTCATTTTTACTTTTCATTGTAATCAAATTACAAAATGTTTTAATTTAACAGAATGTAATAAAAAAAATAAAAGTGTGTGTATGCTTGTGTGAGTGCGTGCGTGTGCGTGGGTGAGCGTGCGCGTGACCGTCTGTGTGTTTATTTGTTATTACGTTCTGCACTTGTCGTACACCTTATATTGAAATGGTACAATTATAGTATAATTATATATTTAAATTAGCGTGTACCTCGCTTGATGGGGAAGCTTTCCAATGACATTACTCCTAAATAACTATTTACATTAGTTACAGGTTTGTTTTTTCATATTATTATTATTAGGAAGTGTTGGCAATGAGAAGGTCACGGGGTCATTTCGTATTCAGGCGACGTGGTGGGTTATTAGGATGGGTAATACTGGATAGAGTTTGGGCAAATGCAAAAATAAAATCTAAGTTCGAGTGGGAATTACTTGAAATGTTACGTTTAATTTATTACAATTGTTAAAATTTACGTGGGATTAAATACCACTCACACAAAATAAAAAAAAAATTGTAAAATTAACTGCTATTCTTCAGAATTCGTATATTACGCAGTTCCTGCGCGATAGACTTTCTTTTTTAGATTAAAAAAAAAAAGAAAATNGATAGAGAGAGAGAGAGAGAGAGAGAGAGAGAGAGAGAGAGAGAGAGTGCAGTGTACACACAAAAAGTAAAAATAACAAGGAGTAAAATTTTTGGGATCTCTCACCCTTCCTCAGTGAGGAGTGAGAGAGACAGTCTCTCCAATAATTGTAAATTTAGTTTAGATAAATTGTAGAATTATGGCCTGACACTTAAAATCATAATATGTGATGTTAACTAAATCAATTCTAATGAACTATGATTTTTAAGAAATTGGTCAAATGAAATGTAAGATAAACATGTGTGAGGGTTTATTTACTGAGCTAGCCCATCATTTCATTCACCACATGGGATGACTATTATTCTAAAATAAACTGATTGTACTTTTCTATTTTACTAAAAAAAAAAGAAAACTAGCAAATTTTGAAGAAGAGTAGCTATTGATGTTGTTCATCAATCAATACCTACTCTTCTTCAAATAATCAATACGTACGAGGGCGGGTCATTAAGTGCATGACTTTTTGAATTTCCCGCCTTATAATTAGGTTGGCAACAATGCTCCTGTCAACAAGCATCTATCAGCTCACTCCTGTAAAAGTTTGAACACGCTGGGTCTTTTAGTTTGTGTTTGACAGTCTTTAAAGACAAACAACTTCGTGAATTGTGGAGAAAATGGAGAAAAGTGAATTTCGTGTGCTCATCAAGCATTATTTATTGCGGAAAAAAAAACATCACTGAAACAAAGACTAAGCTTGATAAATACTATGGGGACTCTGCACCATCGATATCAATGGTAAAAAAGTGGTTTACAGAATTGTAAACGTACAGAATTGTACGTTGTGGCCGTACAAGCACGATCGATGCCGAACGTTCTGGACGACCAGTAGAAGTCGCTACACCTGAAACAATTGAAAAAATTCACGATATGGTGTTGGCCGATCGGAGATTGAAAGTGCGGGAGATTGTGGAAGCCATAGGCATATCGTATGGTTCAGTGGTTTCGATTTTGAATGATCACTTGGGTATAAAAAAGCTATCCGCAAGATGGGTGCCGCGTTTTCTAACAATCGACCATAAACGCAATCGTGTGACAACTTCGATCGAATGTTTGGCGTTGTTCAACCGCAACAAGGACGAGTTTTTGCGCCGATTTGTAACAGTGGACGAAACATGGATA
>KZ807885.1:118431-129499 GCA_000696205.2 Oncopeltus fasciatus | reverse complement strand
TATATATATATATAAACAAAAATCATAGGTCATGTTGATAAATTAATATGAAAAACGAAGTTGTACAGTAATCTATCTTAAGTGATATGTAAAGAAAACTAGTTACTATGGTCCTTTTCTGGAATTCATTTACAATAATGAAGTCTTGTACAATTTTTACTTTAAACATGCTTTAATTGCAAACCTTGTAGGAAGATAGACTGCAAGTACAGGACTCAAATCCCAAGCCAAACGTGTGATATCCCTCAATACTTTCTCTGAGACTGGCTTAGACTTCCATTGGGCTATCATGTCCTCACCAGTAAAATGAAGTTCTGATCTAGTAGTAGGGTTGTACCATGTTATCAATAACTCTATTTCAACGGCCTAAAAGTAAAACAAAACTAAGCAAGTCAATGTACAAGTTATAATTATAGTTCATTTTTATTTTTACTTATTCAGAAATCAAACAAGCAAGAGAAAATAGACCAATAAAACCTTAAATGCTCCCGTATAATTAATGCATTTTTAAGCAGTTCATTAATATGTTTTATGAGTAGATAGAAAGGATAAAAATTAGTACATATTTTAAAACTGATTTACATGAAAGAGACACTTTGGCTTCTTGGAAAGTTTGAGCTTCTATCCTGTGACACAACTTTTATCTTAGCTATATATTCTAATTCTTAAACTCCAAATTGTAACAGTAGATTTATAAGAGATAATTGTCATTAGATTGATAATTGAATTTGATTTATATTTACAGAAGTTTCTGTTCATTAGAACTTGGGGTTAAACCTTAAGTCTGGCACTCTATTAAAATGTTTTCCAAAACTTTAGTGGCCATCATTTTTATTCTGATGTATCATATTTTGGTATGTAGCACGAAAGTGGTTATTAAAAATTAAAATTTTTGAACTTGCAAATTAGGTTGGATAAGAGTAGAGTTTACCTGAAACATGAAATACAAATAACATTTTTATAATCTCACTAACATAATTTTTATTTGAATGGAATGGCAATTGATATACATCATTAAAATAATTACTCAGGAATATATTCTATTATTTAGATCTATGCAGTCACATTTTCTGCAGAGTGTTGAACTCACCTAAATAGCCAGCCCTTGAGGGTAAGGAAACCAAGGTGTTAGTTAGGAATGGATAGGTGGTTCCTCACATTGCAGTTGAGAAAAACCACATTAAAAAGCTCATAGAAGACTGAAGAGACAGCCTCGCTACCAGACTGGGAATACCTGGGCCAATAACCCAGTTAAAATTACTGCAACATAGAAGGGCAGAACACTGACTTGGAAGAGTACAGATGCTGACAAATTAAAGAGCAAAAGGATAAGATATCCCACTTCCTAATAGAGCCAATGTCGTCAATAAAATTCCTTGTTCCAATCCTGATTGCCATGGTGCATACAGTGAACAAACAAAAAACCCTATTTCCTGTAGAATTAACAATCACAAAAACTGCCCTCCCAAAACACATAATCTACGTCAACACAATTTGACTTTGAAAATTTTACCATTTTTTCCACTGAACCCAATGAACACAAATCCCTATTATCTGAACCTGTACACATAAACTTGCAGCACAATCCAGTTAACGAAATAACTGAACTAGAATAAATTTCTTCAACTTATTCACACATTTTTAACATTCTGAAAAACTATCGGCCCTCCTCCTAAATCAACCTGTCTCCTAGATCCTCAGGCTACTTATCTAAAATATTTCTTAACTATTTTTACTTGTATTACCTCGCTTGATGAAGGTCGTTCTATCTTTGTACCTACCGCCTCGCATTTCCCACCCTTTCTTTTCAACCTTGACCGAACCTTGACAAATTCTCTACTAATAATCTCCAAGGTCAAAAAACTCTTCACTTTAAGAACAAATTTTCCATAAGTATTATATGCTAAAGAATTCCCTTAGTTTAAGCAGTGCATGCTAAATGTGTATTTAGAAACAATCATGCAGCAGAAAGAAATAGATTCAGTGATGTGAAAATGTTTGAATTGACAAAGAATGTGTAAGGAAAATTTTACATAACACTTTGAACATGCAAAAATAGTGTGCGAAAGTGGTCCTAAAATTCTCACAATAAAACAAAAAGAAGCTCGTAAAAAGTGTATACTGAGACTTGGAACCCGAATTTCTTTGAAAGAGTCATAAGATGTGATGAATCTTGGTTTTTCCCTTACGATGCCGAAACAAAGCATTATTATATGCATTGGAAAGGTCCAATCAAAGCAATGATGATCATTTCTTTTTTACATTCATATGATTGTGTACCTTCACTGGGTTCCTGAAGATCAAACTATTAATTAATATTACTACCATGAAGAGCGTGCTCAACTCCGTGAAAAAGTAAGGAAAAAATGACCCAAATTGTAGAAGAACAAGTTATGGGTTATTCCATCAAAACAACTAGCCGGCTCACAATGCATAGCCTACCAAGATGTTTCTAGCCAAGTACAACATTACAGTTTTAGACCATCTGCCTTATTCGCCTGACCTGGCACCATGTGACTTTTATCTGTTCCCAAGGTCAAATCTGCATTAAATGGAACAAGATTTCAATCAATTGAAGCTGTGAAAGAAAAAGCAGCAAGCGTCATGCAGGAACTCACAGAACAAGACTTCAAGCACTGTTTTGAACAATGGAAAATTCGCATAGAGAACTTTAAGGATAGAGGAGGAGTGAATATTGAAAGTGATAAAAACTAAATATGTATAAATTTAAAGTAAAATATTTTACAGCAATGGTCTCATTATTTAATAACCATACCTCGTATTGTGAACTGGGTTTATATTGTAATAAACTCTCTTTAACAGGAATACACTGAGACAAAATAACTTAATACCTGCTGTAAAAAAAGGCTAATTTAGTTTTAATTAAAAACTAAAACATGATTGACTCACAAGAAGATCAAGAATGAGATTCCTCTTACGAATGTAGTCTTTAACAAAAAGGTCACCAGTATTCTGCTGTCGCTTAGTGCGAGTAGTTCTCTTGGAAAGGGTGTTGGTTGAGGCTGAGAGGGGAACAGTGTTGATCCATCCTGAAGCTGAGTTGGGGCGTGGGAGATCTGTGTTGACTGACAGACTGCCAGCAATGGAGCCTCCTCCTGTGCCTCCATCATTGCTGCTACTAATATCCCAGTCTACAAAGGAAAGTTTAATGTCTATTATGAAAAGTTTAATGAGTTATAAGTTAAGAGAATAAATGTAGTAAAACTACAAATTAGAAAACATCTAGAAGATACCATGAACTTCATTTTCTTTTCTGGTTTATTTTTATTTTGAGATTGACATTTGAATCTGGGCTAGAAACAGATGCTATCAAAATAAGGAATAAAGTGAAGTTCAATATTAAAACATTAAAAATGAAATTCATTGTCTTTGCGAAATTGCCTTAATATTAAACACTTTGAAGATCAAAATCTCATCATTAGAGTCCAGATATTCCCAGTGTAAGCAGCTGAAAGAGACTCATAGGTTTCTATCATAGGGACACCAAGAAGGTACATAAATAAGGAAGAAGGTAATCAAGTTAAATTGAGAAGAAGAAACAAGGTGAATAATAAAAGAAGGGCAATAAGTTAAAATAGGTAGGGAGTCGACATTTAGCAGTAAAAAGGAGAGATGTATGAAAGAGAGGGACCTAAGGACCAAGTTAAACTTTAGTCTCGGCCTATAAATAGGTGGCACCTATCCTACCTGTAGTATAAAGAGTGGTGCTCTCAAATCCATATAAGTATATTGAGTGCAACACTCTTTCATAGAAGGCAGCAAGAAGCCAAATTCAACAGTAAATGCCACAGTATCTTAAAATAATGTTAACTTAGACAATCGGACAACAAACTACATTGTGTTTTTTACTAGACATAACTTGTTCTACTAAGTGGATAATTAACATCCCAAGAAAGAAATTTCTAAGACATAAATTTTTCTAAACTAATTGAAAAAAATTGTGTAGGTTATATCCACTAATCTCCCCTACCCTTTTTCATTGATGAATTCATATCATGGATATGGAAAGTATTGTGAAAAATTAAAATTAATTTTGATTTAATTAATTTTTAAAAAATTTAGTTTTGAGATTTTAAATGTTGAGATACCCAGAACCCTAAAAACACAGAATCGAAAGAGATTACCTGTGAGTATTTGGGGCTATAAAATAGCTACAAAATGTTATTTAATATTAAGTTAAAAATGTTTGTTTAATATTATGAATGTGTTGAATATTAAGACTGTAGCAGAAAAATGGCTCTAATTATTATTATGAAATTTGCCATAAATATCCTTCTACAACTTAGAACATCAATCATATATCAAGAAAAATAAAGAGTTCAGTGTGCACTTATAAGCACAAAAATATAATTCATATTTTCAATGTTTTTATCAGTACACTGAACTAAATGGTTTACTCAGCAATGAAATTGAATATTATTATTATTTTTTGACTTATCATGATGATATATGATGCTGATAAAAATAATGAATTTTGCCATGTGTTGAATGGTCTATTTATTATGATTATATTGATTTTAAAAATAAATTTTTTTTTCTACAATACAAAATATGGCAGAAATGGAAATATTCTACAATTCATAAAGACCTTATTAAACAATGCTTTCTCCATTTATTTAGCTAACTAACCTCCAATGACTGAAGCCATAAGATATTTCTTGTCTGAATGCATTGTTTGCCAGAACTTGATAAGGGCAGAGATGTCATCAGCAAGCTGAGGGCCAGACTGTGTTGGACATTGGAACCCTGTACAGAAGTAGTCCAGACAAGTAGAGTAGACTCGCTCACGAAGAACATTCTTGCTCAAAGATCGAGGGAGTACATCACTTTGCAGAAGTGAAAGTGCACAGCTCAGCAACCTTAATAAACAAAAAAAAAAAACTATTTATTCTGAATGAAATTATTATATAGACATAGAATTAATATAATTTTGGTTACAGAAATTATACATGGTACTATTTTTAAAATCAAAATTAATTACCTAAATCTAGCAGCAGCTGCTGCGATGTGCCGATTGATGTGATTAACATCATCACTCCCAACAGCCATGGGCAATGAACGTTGGAGCAGAGAAACTAGCATTTCTACTTTTTCCCGACTGCTATACTTGGCTGTTTCAACTAACTCATAGATAAACTAAATATAACAAAAATTAAACAAAAATAGAATAATTATTATAAATATAATGCACAATATATTATATTTATTTTATCGAATAAAAAAAAAAAAAAAAAAAAAAANAAAAAAAAAGTAGAAAAGTTAGCTTTTGAGAGAGAGAGAGAGAGAGAGAGAATAATTTTTTATTGTTTTTCCCAAACACATACTTAAACCAAATGTCCCCCTCCTCACTCTAAATGTAAGTCAAGTTGTTTGAAAGAGGATTATTTAAATATGTTTTAAATATCAGGTCTCAGAGAAGGTATTGGTAAGAAAAAACCATCATAAGCTAATAACTATTTTTATGGGAAACATTTTCAAAACAAAGAAAAGAAACATTTCTGAAGTCTATGGATAATGTATTAAGTAAAACAAATGAGCAAGTTTCCTTAGTTTCTTCCCCAATGCTAATCATAATATACTTCTTGAAACATCCTGATGAAGAAGGAAAATAAGCACTCATCTATATCTCATTTACAAAAGATGGACATCTATCTGGGTAAGGATTATCACAAGACATTCTGGGTTATTTAAATAAGCCTCTTACATGACATAGAGAGTATTTAGTTAACTTGTTTGACTAACTGTACATTTCTAAATATCATAAACTACTACAAAACCACAAGAATTACAGAAATAAGTAAAAAGTTTTCATTCACCAGTCTATCAGAATTCAAAGCCAACAAATTCTCATTGTTCCCTTAATTATAGTTAATAAACTTTAATGAGATTAATATTATGAATAAACTTATTATTAATATCAATCAATTAATCAAAAGCTAATATAATTATTATTATAATTATGCAAGCTATTCAATAAAAATAACTTACATTGCATAATTATAGAGTGGTAGTTAATAATATAATTATGCTAAATATTAGCGGAGTTCTGTTCAATATAAGTCTTCCACCCAGTCAGTGTCCATTTATGTCCAAAGTTTACAGAGAGGATTTGTAGTTTAGAAGAAGAGTACCACTTATAAACAATTAATGAGAGGCTGGGACAGATAGATTTTTTTATTCTATTCCCTCTCATTAATTGTTAAAAATTTACATAGGATAATAAACCACAACCAAATAAATATTTATAAAGAAAAAAATTAAATAAAGTAAATGACGAGAGTCGACAAAATAGCTTGACAATGTCAGCTCCTTCGAGTACAAGACGAAGTTCTCGCCTTTCTTGTGGGTTAGGCTCTTGCTAGTGTAGAGGGAATAGTGTGAGACAACTAACGCGTCCTGGTAGCATAACTGGCAAGTGCACCGGCCCGGATAGCAGGAGATCCAGGTTCGTTTCCTGGCTGGGACAGATAGATTTTTTTATTCTATTCCCTCTCATTAATTGTTTAAAATTTACCTGGGATAAAATATCACAACCAAATAAAATATTTATAAAGTACCACTTATATTTTATAAACCTTGATTTTCAAGAGGCTTGAGTTTCTCAGAATCTTGTTAATAAGGAATTTTACTGCTTTGATATGTCATTTGAAGGATTCACAGTGTTATTGATGAATAATTTTATTATTTTGTCCCGCCTATCATTAATAGAGGTAGGTAGATTGAGATTAATGTGCACACATTCCGAAATCAGCCTTTTCTTGAGGAAAGGCTCTAAGGCCTGGACAGTAGCTTGATTAAAGAAGAATTCGCATCATAATTTATAATGCTGTATACATGTTGTTTTAATCTTTTATTAAGATGGTTCTTAGTTTGTCCAATATATGAAGCCGAACAATTTTTATCTGAACATGGAGTTAGGTATATAAAGTTGGACTGCTGGGAAATAGGTATCAGATCTTTCAGGTAAATATAAAATTGTTGTAATTTGTTATTGGTCTGGAGGCCTAAATGGAGGTTGGACTTGAGGTGTTTTTTATTTTATCTCTAAGAAGAGGAATGTAGTGTAGAAAGCGATAATATTTTATAATGTAGGAATTGGTGAGGGGAGAGAAGAGGACAAAGAAAAGCCACGGTGCCTTGGGGATAGGAAAATTTAGATATTAGGTTGTTAATTAGGGAATAGGGAAAACCATTTAGAGAAAGGATTTTGGTAATGTGTGTAGAGGTATTCTGGTAAAAAGAATAGAGAGAAGGATCTCTGCATCAAATTTCTGATAAATAGGATGGGTGGAATGGAAGTGTAGAAGATGACCAGAATAGGTGGGGTTGGTATACCAGTCAGTTACAATCTGACCGTTGGGTTGCCAGATGACGAGTATATCAAGGAAAGGGAGATGACGGATTAAAATTCAATAGTGAATTTCAGGTGGAGATGTTAGGAATAAACTGATTAATTCCATATAATTTAATAGAAAAATTCAAGTAAATAATCCCTCGCATTGGCCCTTCCAACTTTGACAGTATTAACCCCACCATTGTTACCTACAATTGAAGGGTGTCAACAACCCCCTCCCACCCCAATTCACTGGTTGTCTATCACTTTAGTTCTGTACTCTAAGATATGACCATAAACCTCTCTCAGAGATCTCTCCATAAATCACTATTGGTACTTATAAAATTGATTTATTTTTCATATTTTTAGAGTCAAAAATTTTTAGTTTAATCTGTAAGACTTTTTCTGTCATATAAAATATCATATATCTGTCTGTTCATTCTAATCTATAATTCTATAAGTGTAATAGTGTGTATTGTATTTTAGCCCTGATGATTTTATAAGTTAAGTCGAAACGGCAATAATAAAATAATTACTCGATAATTTTGGAGTATTTTATTTTTCTGATTCTGGCCGAAACCCTGACTAATTTCTCCAGCATAAAACTCTATGGCCAACCAACCTCCAGCCATGTCAACTAATAATTTAGACATTTGTTAACCAATAACAGTACTAATGAATATGGCTTTTCTAATATTTCCTTAAAAAAAAAAAAAAAAAAAAAAAAAAAAATTCAAATTAGAAAACTAGTGAGCTTCTGTGGATGATATAAAATATATACTCCTCACCTGGATCCAAATGTCATGTGGCTTTACAAAAGGTGGATGCGATTCCAAAACACATCCTTCATAAGCAGCTAATGGACTTACTTCTTCAAAACTTTCAGAAAACAGGCCAAGTTTTTTGTCAACTGTAAACTGGGAATAAAAGATAAAATTTTAGCTAACAATTTAAAATAATTAATTAACATAATCTGATTTTAAATTATTAATAAAATAATGCAATGTCAATTAATTTTTCTTTCCCTGATAAAATAGCCATTCCTTTTTAATAATTTTATACAATCTGTCTGGCATAATCTTTATCATAAAAAAAAAAAAAAATATAGATTATTTTTGACTGTGTGCACGTAGGAAAGTGTGTGTATGAGTATGGGTGAAATTTCTCATAGATACTTACTTGCCAAGCAGTAATCATTTCTTCAAGCCAAAGTAATTCGATACTTGGTCTTGAGGTAATCAACCATTGCCAGCATTGTACAGCCGTGGACATTGCTTCAGCAGTAAATAATTTAACTTGAGACCAAGCTACTACATGCAATAACTTCCTTGGAGTACCTAAGGAGAATTATTATGTTTTTCATTAAAAAATCCAAAGCATATTGCTCACAACAATAATAATAAATAATGATAAACAGTAATAATATGTTGATTTTAGTTATGATGCAGCAAATGATCATGAAATAATATTAATAATAATTATTAAGAAAACATTTGAACTTTATAAAAATTTTCATAAATCATCATTAGTTTTTACATTAATACAAAAGTGGTGGTGTGGCTCCAATTTTTTTTTTTTTTTTTTTTTTTTTAAATATTGGATAATATTAACTTGAATAACACTTGATTATTATCAATGATAAACTCTTCTTTAAATTTTTCTTTTGGAATGAATTCCAGTCAAGATTTTCACAAAGAAATTTATTGTTATCTATTTCTGTTTGCTTTGATTATTAGAAACTCATATTTCACAAAGCCTTTTATATTTTCCTCTCACTTAGATATGATAATAAAATTTAATTGTTTATTTTAATATAGTTTTCCAACCATTCTGTTCCAACTTGTTCCAGCACTATCTCCAAAAAAATTATTCAATATTCTTTCATTCATAAAAATTATAATTTTGAAGATAGTGCTGAAACAAATTAGAAGAAAGGTTAGAAAAATATATTAAAATAAATAATTAAATTGTATTGCCATAGCTAAATGAAAGAAAAATATTAAAGGCCTTGTGAGAAACGAGTATCTAATAATCAAAGCAAACAGAAAGAGATAACAATAAATTTCTTTGTGAAAATCATGACTGGAATTCATTAAAAAAGACAAAATTTTCAGAAGAAATCAAAATAAGTAGAGGTTTTAGGGTGATATATTAACTAATCAATATTGAATCATATTCATTTATTTATTATATTAACTTAATAGTTATTCATTCTGGCAAGGAAACATAAGGGCAATCAGTCGCTGCATGATACAAATACTGCTATTAATCAAGACTAATTTAAATGTTTTCTGAAAGAATTTAGAACACACGTCGCGCAGGAGCTCATAGAGCAAGAAACCAAGCACTGCTTAGAACAGAGGAGGAGTGAATATTGAAGGTGATAAAATATGTATGAATTTAAAGTAAAACATTTTCAGCAATAGTCTCATTGTCTAATAGCCACACCTAGTAAAATGTTATTCTAAGCGATTGAGTCAAATCCATTCAGTACTTAAACACTTGCCAGAAAGTGGATGTGAAAGACACTGTTGGACGCCATCAACTCTCCATGGGGAAGGTGAAAAAGAGCAGTAAGGAGAGTAAAAGGAGCAGTGAGGTAAAAGTGGGCTTACTGGCAAAATCCGAATACCTGTAAGCAGTGACTAGATCTAAATCAAACTCTTTTCCCAGTTGCAACCAGGGGGGAGAATTGAAAAAAAAAATTCATGCTTTGTGTGTTTTTTTGAATTTTAAAGGTGTTATTCATCACAAATCTGTTTCTGATGGGTGTTCAATGATTCTAAACTCTGATGCGAACAACAGGAAAGATTCTATGCGAAATTGTCTATGTGCTATGCTTTAATTAACCGAAAAGGGGTTTTTTCCAACAAGATAATGCCCATTCTCACTCTTCTCGTGAGCCGTAGAAAAGTTTAGAAAACTTTATGGTGCGAACTCCTGTCTCATCCACCATACAGTCCAGACCTGGCACCATCAAATTCTTACTTGTTTTAATCCATTGACCATTTTCTTCAAGGAAAAAATTTGGTAATTTTGCAGAAGTTGAAATTTTGATCCAAGAGTACTTTGACAGGCTTCCCTTGTAACTGTATCAGCATGGGAACAATGGGCTAGCAGATGTTTAATCACATGCTATGGGTAGAGAAGAATTTCATTCTTTTATATCAAGATTCATGAAGTAACATGACCAAATCTAGTATCAAGGTACACATTTCATTATTGTGATTCTCATAACAATAATCTGTTTTGGAGTTAATTCCAATAACACACAAGAAAAATAAAGTTTATCTTTATTTGAATCAAAGTCATTATTAAGCTGTAAAGTAAATAAACCTTTAAGGTCAAACTTGACTTTGAAGGAGGTAAATATTTTTTAAATTAGAAATAACTAAAATAGGACGTAGATTAAATCACAATTACTAAAACATAAAATTGGTTTCAGTTAAAAAATTACCATTTAAAGTATTTAAATATTTTGTATCCTAACTCGATTAGACAACATTGCTGATACTAATTAAAGTAGTATCAATTAACTCTATCAAAATCTAGAAAATAAAATTCTTATAATTTAAGTGCCCACTACAATAGTATATAGTATAAGATGAAAAGCTATTGTGAGGCCAGTATCCTAAAAAAAAACACTTCAAAGTAAAGTTGAAGGATCATCCTATTCAGACTTGTTATATATTTTATAATATATGTTATATATAT
>KZ807885.1:96340-112505 GCA_000696205.2 Oncopeltus fasciatus | reverse complement strand
ATATATAAAAGGAGGCTCTCAACTACTAAGGTCATTAGTGCCTATGTATGTTATATATAAGGCCTCTTTAGATTATAAGGAAAATCTTTTTCAGTCATACCCAGAAAATATATATTGAATTATGTTGTCAGCCCAATAATAATCAAAATTGAATTTGGATTTTTTATTTTGTAAAAGCACCATACAAGAACACCAACTGAAATTGCTAGGAAGATATAAGACATAGCAAGTGTATTTAGTGATGAATTAGACATACTAAAGGACTGAGAGCAAAAGCTAATATAAAATTGACAATTAAAGATCAGTGCTCAACATATCAACATAGATTGAGGTTCTTTTTATTTTCATTACCTCTAAGAATGGGCATGGAAGAAGCTTTATATATATATATATATTTGACAAGTGTGGCATCAATATGCTACTTACTGATAGTAGCGTTAAGATGGGAGGACATACACATTAATAGAAAATCTAGCCTTAACTTACCAGCACTGTTGATTGAAGATTCACATGTTTACTTGTAAATATTGAGTCATTTGTTCCATCCCACTGCCCTGAATTTACTTTTTCATTAACATAATCTTGGAGATGAGAATGAGTAGCATTAGGAGCCCATTTCATTGCTTCTTCAATGATGCCACAACACCTTGCCGTAAAATCATTAGCAATACTCTATAAGAAATAATTTTCTTCTATTATGAATGAACATTTGCCAGGAATTAAAACAATACCCATAAAAAATATCTTAAAGCTTAATATGGAATTTTTCATACAATAATTAACAACATGGCAGTGAAATAGCAAAATTAATTAACATATACTAGGAACCAGAATCGGGAGTTACCTAAAAATGAATAGATGGACTATTATAACTTATACATGGGTGAAGTCACTATCCAGAAGATTACCTTTAATCTAGCTCAATTATTCAAAAGTAAACCAATTACTTTAGATAATGAAATTTCTACTTTTGAGCAATTTTTATAATTTCTTCATCAATAAAATGTGTAATGTACAACTTTTAAAGCTAGTAAGTAGTAGCTATAGTTACTGTCAAAGCTACACCCAAAAATTCTATAGAAGGTTGTCATAGGTAAATACAATTGATTTTAACATTAATTTAACTTCAAACTTATTTCATAAACCTCAATTGCATCATAGCTATTATTCTTTTTCGCACTACTGCATACATATGCATTTAAAAGCATCATGACAGTAACATTTCATTTAAATTTGAAATGATGAATTTTATGGTCTGAAATACAGCTTCCAGGCTATTAAATTAAATGGTTCTTATAAGATGGAGAGGGAAAGGGAGTGGGAGAGGGTGAGGGAGTGAGGGAGAGAGAGTGAGGGGGAGAGAATAAGAGGGAGGGAGAAAGAGAGAGAGAGAGAGAGAGAGAGAGAGAGAGAGAGAAAGAGAGAGAGAGATGGATTAACCATAAACTCTAAATTTTATTAGGAATATTTCAAAACTTCTCCTTAAATAGAATAGAGCAAATTTTATTAATTTTGGTTTATCTGAAAGTAATCAGATCAAATTTTCTTCATAATTTATAATGAAACTGCAAATAATTTGGTTTCTAGCTTAAAATAATCATCAAATCAAATTCATTTCCTACAAATCAGACAAATGGATTGATAAATAAGTGAGGTTAACCTTAAACTCTTTTTGAGTTTTCCTTTCCTTGAATATAAACTTAAAAAGAAAAAGTATTGAAGGAAAATGGTCTAGTTTAGAAATGGTATAATAGTTAAAATAAATAAAGTCAATGAACTTTGGTGCCAAACATAAAAATAAATACTCTATAAGACACTTAATTCCTGAGAATAGTCACAGCAACAAGCACATTATAATGAAGCGACCTTTAAAACAAAATTTAAGAATAAATAATTTATATCTATGAAATAGAACTCGTTTTCTGTCTTTATATAGTATTTTTCTTTTGTTTAAATATAATTATATGAGTTTTTGAGTGGATATTATTTTCTTGTTATTTAAATCAATTTTAACTTTAAAATACCTTATATATATATATGTACTTTTTAGTACGACAATGCTGTATAAAATTAATGAAGATTACTGTATATAAGTTACAGCTATTTATAATTTCCTAAATTATGTGAAATATACACATGTTCAGTATAGCCATAGAGAAATTTTAATATTTTTAAAATAAAGATATTGAATTTTTCTTTCCCAATTTCCTTAATGCTATAAGATGAGGATCTTAAACATATTTTATATCATATTACTCTTTATATGAATATTAAAATAAATTATAAAACCAATTAAACTATTATTTTCTATTTTTTCTTTCAAATCTATATTTAACGGGTTTTGCCCTTCTGCAAACTTGAATAAGAAACTATTTCAACAAGCAGACATATTTGTCATTTATTCAAAAATATAAAAAAAAATGTTGTAAATAACAATTGTTTTAGTTTTATTAACTTTTTAGAGAAAGGGTCACTTAGAAATAAATATTTTAAGCAAAAGAGAACTCTATACTTTGTTTCCTTTGCTCATTTGCAACAAAACTGGACCTAAGATTATATAGGGTACATTTAATTTTATAAAAAATAATTTTTAGGTAATAAAATTTTAAAAAGGTCATGCCAGATTTCATGCTTTATCAAAGAAGGATGATGCAATTTTTATTGCATTAAGCCTTTTTGAGAATTATTAATTAACAGCCTGTCTTCTAATTAACAGCAATGTTTGGACCACAACAAGACAATGAATCAAAAAACTATATCAAAAGGCTTTGCGTAGTCAGGAAAACTGATATGCCAACAAGTTTGCAAAATGAGGCAACAATGATAGCCCAGAAGGCAGTGGCACGCTTTTACACTGAAGCAGAAATGGCTAAATTCATTAGAGACTATTTTATGGAAAAGGATTCAGGAGGAGGAGAATGGCATGTTGCTGTAGGAAGAAATTTTGCTGGAGCAGTCAACCATGAAGTTGGAACTCATATTTACTTTTATATATCCCATTTTGGATTTTTGATATTTAAAAGTGGAGCAATATAGGATTTATAATAAATAAACAAATAATAATATTATATTTGCATCCATTAATGAGCTATGTCACAAATATTTTGTAATTTAATTAATTTATTGAATATTTTGTAAGTTAATGAACAGTCAGTTCACAAATGAATAGTCTCACATTGTTATCTAGGTTTAATGTAAGCTATTCATCTATATTATTAGTAACATGAACTGAATATATTATGGACATAAAATAATAGTTGGCCATTTTTCTGCTTTAAAAAAGCCAAAAGCCTTTTTTTAATTTATTTTATGGCTGAAACAAAAACCAAGTTTTATAATGCAAGAGCGCATCGAGTAACTTATTATATTACTTTACAATTTACTAAGACAACCAGATCTTCTATCAAATGACAATAAACTCTAGTTTTTTCTAGATAATGTCGGGATAGTTGCCATTCCAGTGAGCCATACTATTTACAATAGACAAATCGCTATTTAAAATATAAATGACTTCCATTTCAATGGAAAGGTCCCTTTCTCAGAATTATTCCCTTTCTGCAATAAGNAGAAAATCCAATATATATTAAATTTTAAAAAATACTATAATACAAGATACATTCAAAAAGCAAGGTGACTTTTTTTGAGAAAAAGTATTATTAATAAGTTCAATAATTCTCTTTTTGTTCCCTTCAAAGTAATCCTCCTCAGATATAATACACTTGTGCCAACCCATTTTCCATATCTCAAAGCATTTTTTGGTATAGCTTAGAGCTCTTTCAGCAATAATAGATGAAAATCTCTGGCTTTTCTTGTACAAGATGACTAAGGCATGATGCCTTACCAATTAGATATTGATTTTAGCCACTAAATAACTCAAGCAGAGAGCAGGTGAATAAATGTGATACAAAATAACATATTTTGCTCTCAGTCATGGAAATGAGAACTTAGGGACAGGACGTCCTCTCTCGTCTTCATGATAGCCTTGAAGATGGCTTACAATGTAAGCTGAAACGTCGGCAGTTAATTTTTTTTAGAAATACACTTTTTTTTTTTAAATTGGTATTTTTTTGGATCTACCTTGACCGAACCCCAACCAAAATCATCTAATAATAATACCTACGGTCAAAAAACTCTCCATTTGAAAATCAATGAATGTTTTCCACTATTCGTGAGTTCTTTATTAGCAAATTCTGAAGGAAGATGGCTTTTAAAAGATGGTTCTTATAATAAGATTTTATGCCAATTCTTTCGATATTTTCTTCAATTCTGACAAAAGACCAAAAATGATAGCCATTAATATAAATATATGTATACACACACGAACACATGCATGTATGCACATATATATATTATTTAGCCCTGAAGAAATGATGTGCGAAAGCTTGGCAAAAATTAACTTTACTTTACATTACATGGTCAAGCCCAGAAGAAGTATTTATGAATACCACTATAATTTAAAAAAATAATTTGTCACCTTTGAGAAAGGATATTAGAGAGTGCTTGCATCCAAAATCATCTCTCAAGATGTCTTCAAGAGTGACTTTCTGTATTAAAATTTTGACATTCAGTTTGATATTCATGGCATTAAATTAAAATGTGTCTGACTTTTATGTGAAATTTGCATATATTGGAGGTTCCTCCCCCTTAATGAGGTAAACCAGCTCAAATATTTTTATTGATATAAAAAATATTTTAGGAGTTACACCGAAAATTGAACAGTTGAATACAGACAGTGACAGTGAACACATGTATTCGGCCACGAGGATGGACAATGTCCGAAAGCGCTCGCCAACAGAAGATGGTGTGCAGAAACAATTGAAGACAGATAATAGAAGGTATGATACTTGTAGATTACATATTTTTTCAATATAATCAATGTGCTGATTTTCATTGCTCCTTACATAAAAAAAAAAAAAAAAAAAAAAAAAATTAATCGCTCTGGGCATTTTAGGTAATAACTTTTCATTTAAAATGCATAAAGAAAAACATCTAATTGTTCAATGTTCAATTTTTGGTGTAACTCCAAAAATATTTTTTTAGGATAATAGAAGGTATGATAGTTCTATATTAATTGGCAGTCATAACAACCCTTTAGATAATCTACAGGTGTTTACATGTTGTGGAAAGTTCAAATACAAGCATTCATAAAGTACAATTTGCTTATTTTACATACTTCCGATCTTTTAGTATATTTCTTTTCGAGATAATATTCTTTGCTGACCTACAATCTGAAGGTAAGAGCTTCCGATGCACTACCCCCTGACTATAACTAAGTTTTTCAAGTCATCTTGTTTGTTGTTTATTGGGGATTTATGGCGCTCAACTGCAGAGGTCATCAGCGCCCTCCATATTTTATTAATAAAAAAAAATCAACCTTAAGTTGATCTTGTCACAGGCCCCATCCCGACGGACAGAGACAGACAGAGCCCACCCCACGGCGCCTCGCGGCCCATCATTTTAATAGAATATAAGGTCCATCATTGCTTTAGGCGACAGCCCTGTGAAAGAGGATGTGCTCGGTTGGACCAAGCCGACCACATCCCCCAGGGCGCCTCATGAGCGCCAGCAAGACGCCGCGGAGAAAGCCCAGCCCACCCCTGCCCACGCCACGACGGGCCTGCTTCCTATTGTTTCGCTAAAAGGAAGTCCTTTATAAAAATTGAATATGATTATTTGTGTTTAATTAATCTAATCGTTTGGTTTATTTGGTTTTTGAAAAGTTATTGAACATTACTATCTGTGTATTAGTTTCAGCAAATATATTCATGACTAGAGAATCAAGAGGCCCCAGGGACACAGCAACCCCCAACGACCCGGACCCGCGGAGCCGGGCTGCTCCCCCAACCATTTCAGGCCCATTACCAAGTCATCTTACTTGAACACCTTCTATATTAAATAGGAATACAATAAAATATGTGAGAATAGACCAGTTATGTAGGTTTTATTTTTAAATGAAATAAGAGTATGTCATTTAGAATTCAGTTTTCTAATATAAAGGTCTTTCCATATAACCAATCATATTAGTTTTCTGCATGTCACAATGCATGTAGTGAAACTATTAAGAAATTAACTTTGAAATTATTACTTGCTTTACCTAAAACTATTACAGGCTGAGGAGCTGGCTTCACAAATCCACCACTGCTGCAGTGAGACTGAACTCAGTTTGCTTTTGTATTCCAGCACACGCAGATCCAGCAAGACATTATCAAGCCGATTTCCACTGATCCAAGACTTTTAATAATTTATCATTTTTATTGTCTTAAATATCTTATTTTAAAGATAATCAGTCTCAAATCATTTTCTGCTTGTATTGTCCAAATATAGGACAAGTCAAAAAAAGGTTTCTTACAGAATCTAATTTCGAAAGATCTGAAAATTAGTCTGTCTTCTAGAAAACACCTTCAAGCAGGCTCTGAATACAGCCACAATTCTTAAGAAAATCCAATATAACTGTTTCAGTCAATCATAAAAAAGTTCCCAGATAATAGGAGCTGATAACATGTTCAAACTTATATGAACTATGTCATAGACTATATTAGATTGTGGGAGTTTTTAGATAGTGATGATTTTAAGACTCCCAGTCTCAAGTTGAATCTCAAAGGTTTCTTGTACAACACTTAGGCTTTTTTTTTTTTATAGAAAATTTTAAAAGAAAAAAGTTTATGCCATGGTGGGACTCGAAGTCCCATTTTGTAATCAATAGCTAGAGGGGCAAACCTCTCCACTATGCGAGCCATAATCTCACTGTTTCAGAAACTTTTCCTTAGAGGTCTCCTAGACTACCAAATGTGCAAATCAATTGACTATAACTGGCAGGAGGTGGGCTGAAAGTAGCCACTTTATCGAGACACAAAGACATAAAGGTGGTACCACACTAGGGAACTCATAATAATAATTGAGATCCTTATAATAATTATTACAATTATTATTTTTAAAGAAAAAAGTTTAGGAGACCTCTAGAAAGAATTTTCTGACACAGCAAGATTAGGACCCACATATTGCAGAGGTCAGCATGAATAGCTAGTGATCAGACAAGCCCAGCCATGGCTTAAACTTGTTTTTCTTTAAAATAATAATTGTAAATTATATTACATGAATCTAAATTATTATTAAAAGCTCTCTGGTATAGTACTGCTGGTATTTGTAGTGAATTAATTCATACATCTGGGAGGCTTAGAGACCTCCAGGGAGAAGTTTCTGAGACAGTGAGATTGAGGCCAACACAATGCAGCACGTCTGGCTAGAGATCAGATATGCGAGTTTGAGTCCTGCTTTGGCCTCAAAATTTTTTTCTTTCTCTAATAATTGTAAATTATTTTACAGGAATTTCAGTTATTATTAGAAGACAAAATAATTACATACATTATATTTACACTAAAATTCATCCTTCTAGACCACTTATTAGGGAAATAAATTTAACATATACACATACAAAAAATGACTGAACTCATTTACAGCAACTAGAATAATTAATTAGATAGACTAAGAGAAAAAAAATAGGCAACTGGACAATTCCCTTGGTTTGGGAGACCCAGTAAAAAAAATTTATGTTCTAAACAATTTTTAGGAATAGCCCACTGTAAGAGGATATTTAACAATGTAATGGGAAGAGCTCAGTAACTTTCCACTCATCTTTAGCATACTTCATTAAATTTTCGCCTTCTCCCTATAATCTTTTTAGACTTATAAGTTCATTTACTTATATTCATTTAGAATAATTTGGAAAGCAAAATTTTGTAGTTTAGTCAGCCTTGCCGTGACAAGACTTTTAAAAGTATTTTGGAAAAGAGGATCAACTGTTTGAAAGCATAAAATGAAATTTTACTATTTTATAATACTATATTTTTTGTAATGATAGAAAAATCCTATAAAATATTTTAATTGAAATATACCATAGATACGGAATCATTCGGAACAGCTGAGGTGTATTGAAGCTGCCGCAACTCTGATCTAGATGAGCTGCCCTGGGCTACTAAACATGGTGATTTCACAGCTATCTGTTCAACTCCCTCACGCCATTGGCTAGGCCAAAGCCCTAAATTTGAAAAATAATTATTTAGTATATTTCTGTTAAGAACAGATTTAGAACATAAAAAAAAAAAAAAAAGCAAACCTGACTGAGTTGTAAAGCCCATTACAACACAATATAACCAAAAATCTCTGAAAAGTTTATGCAATCTAGGTTTAGGTTGCTTTATGACTGGCAGCCTTCTGACAAGAACTGCTATCACCGGAATCAGCATACCCAAGTTTCCAGCGCTGCTTGAGGCCTGAAATCATAAGAAGAAAATTAATTAATGAAACTGGGATCTTGTTTTTTATAAGTAGCTAATCTCCAGACTGTGATTGCTACTTAAGAGACATAAAAGTTATTCTGCTGCTCCACTCTCGCAACCGTCATTAAATACACATTTTATCCTACACATTTTATAGTACGCAGATAATAGATCGGGAGACCCTTCTGATCCTCCCCCCCCCCAGAAAAAAATGTTGGGCAAGAACACAGATCACTAAGACTAAGATCAACTTTAGTGACAGCCATTTAAAACTCTCAAGCCTTAACTGTTATGAGCTCTGAAGTTATCACAATAGCAGCCACAGTACGAGTTTGTTTTGCTACTTAATTAAACAAAATCCTGAAATTGTATTAAATAAACACACACACACACACGCACGCACGCACGCACGCACGCACGCACGAACGCACGCACGCACGCACGCACGCACGCACGCACGCACGCACGCACGAACGAACGCACGCACGCACGCACGCACGCACGCACGCACGCACGCACGCACGCACGCACACACACACACACACACACACACACACACACACACACACACACACATATACACACATAAAAAAAACCTAGAACACATCTACAAGTAAGTCACCAATAAATGATTTTACTACAATCTCAGATTTTCAGGTTGCATTTCAGTTGTCAGATATATATAAAGTAAAAAACCTACATAGAAAGACAAGAAACATTTGGAGTGAGAATTAATTGGCTTTTAGAAAATTTAGATACCAAGTAATAGGTCTTCTGGGAGTTTAATAAATTATAATTTTAGAAAATTTTGAATTTATAGATACAATAAATAAAAGTGGTTTACTTGATTTAAAATTCCTTAGGTTAAAATGGGCCATATAGAAATAAAAATATTCAATCACATATTTATAGCAATCTGAAGCAGTGGTGAAGAACCCTATGTTGACTTTGAATTGCAGCCAAATGCTGTTGATTAGAGCACAGAACAAATATTAACATTACATTAAAATGTTATGCCCAAATCAATCAGGATTTTCTTAAAATAGTACCTTTTAAGATAGTGCTTAGTGATGGTGAAATAATGGAAGATTTGATAAATTTATTAGAATGATATCCTACAAACAGAAATGGATAAAAGGAGGAACAGAAGTTAGAAGATCAGATTAAGCTTTTTATTATGTTCTTAGTAGAGGAAATTTTGAATTTCTCAAAACATTATAGATTAACAAATTAATTGGCATGAGCTTTGATGTACAAGAAAAGAAAATTATTCCCTTAACTCGGGTATTGGATTACTCAGAAGTCGAAAAAATTTTTCCAAAAAATTTCTTCAAAGCTCACATTTTTCAACATTAAATTCCCCCTTCAGTACAGTATACCTGAATCTTAAAGGTTCAAGCGAATGTACTAAGAGTAAGTTATGGGCCACATGATCACTTGGTTAATTCTCAGAAGATGAAAAATATTTAGGAGTGGAATTTACCAATAAAACCAAATTCGTCCAAATATTCATAATTAACAACCCTAATATTAAGTAAATGGTGATCTCTTTTGGGGACAGGAAAAATAAGAACAAGAATGTAAGCTTTCCTGAAACCATTTAATTAGAAAATTCATTTATATTTAAAGGATTCTAAGATGAGCTGAAGGTAATTGAAAAATAATTCAATAGTAATTAGATTCTGTTAATAAAATTCTTAATTAAAATACAAAGAAGCATATAGTTTTGTATTAATTAGGTTCAAATAATTGTGGAAACCCATTGTCTTTTAGTAAAAGCTGTTGAAATTTGAAGTCTAACGGACAAATTGTAAATTATATAATTTATTCTTAGAATTTAGGTGCCATAGAAACTCTGTCTTAACACATAATTACATAGGTTAAGGAAAGGATTTAATAAGTAAAAGTAAAACATACTTTACCTTGTTTGTTGGAGCTTTATCAGAAGCTCTTTTTCCTTCTAAACCAAGCTGAACAAAAAGTTCCATTAATTTCGCTAACAGTTCTCCCATTTCCGTCTCACCTTCAATATTTGCCGAAATATTTGCAAGTGCATTTATTACACCTCCAGATACATGCCTAAAATATATGCATATTATAGGTGATTTAATAATGTGATTTTTCAAAAACACAACTCGAATGAATGTAGACTCTTTTCATAAAGATTTAATTTTTAACAATATTACGTAATAATATTATTAAGCAAAATGGTTATGTAATGTATTATATATATAAATTTAAAAATTAATAAGAAATCAATTAATTATTGGCTATAAGTGTCTAAGAACATATAAACAAGTTTCATTGTAGAAGAGAAGTAGAGTAGTTATCAGATATGTTTTATTTGTAACTAGTTATTTTTAGCACACTCTACTATTAAGCTGATCAAATCTGATTAAGATTTTATTGTGCTGACATTATTGTAAACAGTACTCATGTCTCAAAAATTATAGACAGTTAATAAAAAGGTGAAAACATATTCAAAGCCAGTATTTAGAACTGTATTGTATATTTTTATGAAAGGCCAAAACTCACATTCATTCATTTGTTCATGAGTAATAAAATTCTATTAAGGTGAGTTTTAATTGGTAATATATAATTATAATTTTATGTCCATCCTTATATATGTATATATATACACACACACACACATACATGAAGTGCACATGCACATACACATACACTGAGTCTCAGACTCAATGTTCCAAAAAAATATCTCTGCAACTGTTCAAGATAAACTAGTGGTTTTTATTTATTTATTTTTTTTTTGTGATTAGGGTACTGAAAAATCAACAAATATATATATCTCATATTTTTTTTGAGAAAATCTTTGCCCATGAGCAAAAAAAAAAAAAAAAATGTGAGGATAAAAAAATGAAGGCACGGAGGAGGGAGGTTACGGTGTGAGTGCAAAAGGGTACCACACCACCAGGATAGGGAAATAATTGAAATATAAGTAAAAGGATTAAGTCCATCAAGAGGATGACAGTAAGTAGAAGTGAATGAGTGTCTAACCATTTTTAAAATGTTGAAGATATTCGAGTAAGCCCAAAAAACTGAAAAAAAAAATGTCCTGTGTTAGTTCTGTCTCAAATTGGATTGTGTTGCAAGATAATGTGTACATTAAGATAGAGAACAATTGCTAATACTTCACACTTTTTTTTTCCTATAGGCTGAGTTCTTTGAAATCGAAGGTCCCTTTTTAGTAGGCCAAGCCATTTCTGAAATAAACTGGGACCAGATAGAGAAAAATGCACTATAGAAAATAGTGCCTGGGCTTTGATAATGAGACTTTAAGTTTCAAAAGTGCTCAGGCTTTATAAAGCAGTGCAAAAAATTGGCAATTGTTTTTTATCTTATTGAGTGTGTGAGCAAGGGAGAGAGGAAGAAGAGGGAGAGAGAGAGAGGAGAGGGTTTGATTATTTTTTTAACAGATCCCATTTTATATTCATACAACACGACATACATGTATATTTTGTGCTAGAGTAAAAAGAAAATGCTACAGAGGTTCAGAAGCAAAAAGAAAGGGCCCTTAAAATGTAAGTATAACTATGTCTTTGTAATTAGATCGACCTAAGCAAGAGTTCAGCTCAATTACAGCTTGAAATACTACTAGACGGTTTATCGTGGACCTGAAAATAGCTCCAGAAGCAACTTTTATGGATGAGATTTTGATAAAAAGGTTTGCAGCAACATTATTTGTACTCTAAAGTGAAAGTGACATTCATCTGAACAACTCTGAGGACTATTCTTTACTATATTAGCAATGTATAATGAAAATACAATTGGTATCCACTAATGCCGACTGCACTGTATATTAGCACTATTATTCAGACTGCTGCTCTCACTATCGGACAGTTGTCAGAGGAGGCACAGGAATTAAGGAATAAGGACATAAGAAAGTACATACGATAAAATTTATGAAAAAAATAATAACTACATTAGCTGTCAGTTGGTAACATAATAAATTCACTTATTCTTTTTAAACAAAATTAAAATTTTGTACTTGAAGATTCCCCTCACCCCCTTGACCATCCCTTTCTTCATTATTTATTAAACCAACATTTACCGGTTCTCGTCGGCAATGAATAATTATTTATATTTCAATCAGAGGTAGGGGGTAAAGGGGAAAGAGCGGGGGGGGGGGGAGAGAGAGAGAGAGAGAGAGAGAGAATTAAAGATATATTTTCAACAGTTAATACTACAGGATCTCACAAAACATTCAATGATTGCAGCTCACTTAAAGTCTGTAGATTCATAAAATCTTATGCACCATAAACAAAAGTTTCCATTATAAAAAATGGCACTATTCTTTTGGAAATTAAAAATGAAAAAGATTTTAACAATATATCACAAAATGTAACAAAATATTATATTATGATGTTACCCCCACCCCACATAAGACACTTAATTCTCTAAGGGAGTTATATATTCAAACAAACTACTCCATTGCCCTGAAGAAGAGATTGAAACAGAATTAAAATCACATGGTGTAGTTAAAGCGTATAGAATACATAAAAAAGAGCAAGGTAAAAAAATTTGAAAAATGCCAGCCACCCGAAAAAATAGTCCTAGATTTTCAAGTCCTCAAAGTACGCCCATACGAGCCCAACCCCTTTTTATGTTATTGTTGTTTTAAATACCGTCACTCTAGTAAATACTGTCCGTATAAGAAAATATGCGGAAAATGCGGCAGTGACTCGCATGAGTCTAATGCTTGTACTGAAATTACAAAATGTTTAAATTGTGAAGAATAAATGCAAACAGCCCACTCTGGTACTCTCCAAAAACTGACACTAAGGGTCGTACTATTGAGACGTTTATTGACAACTGTCGACTAGTTGTCCTCAACCCGGACTCTTCCACTCATTTCTGTTCGGCCACTGGTAGAGAATCACATATAGACGTGTCATTATCGAGTCCTGCCCTGGCAACCAGTTTAGATTGGCAAGTTGCTGGAGATCTCTATGGCTCAGATCATTACCCAATCCTCATGTCACTGTTGGTTAGAAAGCCGCCCCTCTCAGGAACCTTAAACAAGCTGACTTGGTCAAATATCAGGACACAGCCCGACTCACGGACATCAACCTCGAAAATACAGAGATAGATAGTCTTAACTCATCCATCAATCATTGCCTACTTTTAGCCACCGAACTATGTATTCCAAAGACAAAAGGTCGTCGCTCCAGGTCAGTTGTTCCGTGGTGTAATTCTGAGTGTACCCGAGTAACAAGAGAGAGAAAACGATGTCGCAGGCATTTTAAGCGACATCCCTGTTCGTTCCATCTAGTTTCAGCACCTGTTACATCAATGCTATTTGCCGATGACTTTGTTATTATCAGGACTCATTCAGGTACCTAGGATTGACTTTCGACAAGCACCTCAACTGGCACACCCACATAAAAGCCCTCAAAAACAATTGCATGTGTGTTATGTCCTTGCTTAGAACCCATAGCAACACAGCCTGGGGAGGAAACAGGAAAAGCATGCTGCTGTTGTACATTCATTTAGATCCAAACTCGGCTACGGCTGCGAGAGAACACTCTCCATGCTCGATCCAGTTCACCATACAGGAATACGGATCACCACTGGAGCCTTTAAGTAGAGTCCGGTTTTTGTACCACTTCGTTTCAGGAGAGATCAATTGACTCTTACTTATTTCGCCTTTATCATCTCTTCTAACCACCCTCTTAACTAACAACTAAGCCACTTACACTATCAAAGATTTGTAGAAAATAGACCACACTACAAAATGCTATCGTTCCCAGAAAGAGTATATAGCCTCTTAACATTCTACGACATTCCTTACCCCAAAATAATGACTTACACACCACTCAGTAAACACCCATGGACATTCCCTACCATGAAGTTCAACCTCTGACTAATGAAATTCGTAAAAAAAACATACCAACCCAGCAATCTATTCTACCAAACTTAGCCATATAATGCAGAACATAGGCCCTGCCTCACTTATATATACAGATGGGTCTAAAAGTAGTGAAGGAGTGGGATCCGCAGCATAATTCCTCCTTGTCTTCCCTGTCGGCTTCCTCCCCCTCGCGTTCCTGCTTTCTCCTGCGCCATCCGTCTCTCTCCATATAAACTTCAGATCGGTTCAAACAGCCATACTCCCATAAAATTTTGTATCATGAAATACATCTCATCAATCCAAGCCCTCAATAGATCAACTACAATCTCAGTTTGGACTATTGAATTCCCAGTATATCTTATGTCGAAAAACCAATAGCTGATACCTAATAACCACATTCAAGATGCTATCCACAGACCTGGGCCGGGCGACCTGCGGTCGGTCTTGGATGAGTGTGGGGTGGGGGCTGGGGTTGGGGCGGGGACACTGCTGGACATCCAGGACGCATTTGTCCCGAACCTCCATGGGCTGTGGGTACTCTGCGAGAGGAGGAGCGCCCAGCTAACGGGAGCTTCGACTCAGAACATCCTCTCAGGAAGCATTATTACAAGATGGAAAAGCCCTCGTCCCGTTCCCTTCCCCTGTCTCTCTCTCTCGTCTTGGGGCTGGTCGTGGGTGTCCTGCCCAAACATAGGTCCAATAGTGACCCATTGGCGTTAATGACCTATTGGTTGACATGCCGTTATAATAAATTTAAAAAAATACAATGAAGAGTCCTCAATAAAGAACTCTATTAGCTAAAGTAGTTGAGTTTTTAGAATGCTCATGATTGGAAATATAGTGCATGTTCTGTTAATTAATCCAAATACAATTAAATACCTGCTCTTTTGATTATATTTGCATATTATAATTCTAATATTAAAATAGAGTAATAATACATTGTGGTTTAACAATAAATAATAAGATTCAGATAATATTTCTTAAGTGTTACAGGTTTGTGAGTTTTTGCTTATTGTATATGTTTATCTGAACCCTTGAGTATTATTAGCCCATCATTCTAGTCTTCTATCATATATTAATTACATATCAATTAATATGAATATTATTGAATGTATTATATATTCAATAACAGTATGTTCTTAATACATACAGATATATTAAAATCCTTATATTTTAAGTATAAGTTGTGAGATTTTTTTCAACTATTCTGCAGATGTATTTCATAAATTAGATTGTTCAGTATGTAACAACTGCTAAACTATGATGCTAGAAACATATAGAAAATGCAGAGACATTGAAAGTATTGTGAGCTAAGTTTTGTTAGAAGCTTGTCAACATAATTAATTTAAAATCAAATTAATAATATGATAGATATAAAGTCAATTTAANACAAAAAAAAAAAAAAAATCTTTAACGCCTACATTATATATTTTTAAAAGCTATAATTCAACATTTATGAATTTTTAATTATTTTTTTACTATTTTATAACACGTATTTAAATAAAATTGTTCACTGGAGCCATGGCTTAAAGGATATTTTATTATTGTACAAACATTCGTATAATTTCTTCATACACATTAGGCTGAAAAATTAAAAATAATTATACACATTATAGAAAATTGATAACTCCTTAAGATATGTGTATTAAAATCTGAAATTTTGGCAATTTTTTATTATTATTATAAAAAGGCCATACAATTTATAAACAGAAATGAGATTGGGGAAAATTGAATTGAGTGGTCAATGCAAGACAAATTAATGGTTTACAGACACATTTGAAAGCAACTTTTTTTTTCCTTCTGAATTAAAGAAAGTTATTTAATTTTGATTATCATAATCCAAATACAATGAATAATTGTCAAATTTTAGTCAGGATATTTTAAAATCAACTTAGTACCAAAGTAAAACAAAAAAATTGATTTAAGAATATTTACAATGAAAATAAGTGTAAGAGAAATTACATTAAAAAAAAAAAAAAAAAAAAAAAAAAAAAAAAAAAAAAAAAAAAAAAAAAAAAAA
>KZ807885.1:64343-78266 GCA_000696205.2 Oncopeltus fasciatus | reverse complement strand
AACCTTCTTATATATATATATATATATATATATAAAGTACATAACTATAATTGAATAGATTGATATAACTATGATAAAGGGAAATATTGGGAAGAAAAAATATTTAAAATTTAATCAAACTTTCTTTAATTTTGTTGAAAGTTAAAGGCAACTTTAAGTTATTTAGGAATTTTCTTTTAAACTATTTATCTACAGAATAAGAATGAATAATATTCATCTTTCAATATTTCAAATATTTTTAACAGCATTTATTACAAAAGAAACAACTGTAGGTTGTCAAATGTATTTTTTTTTTTTCAAAATAAACTCCCCAGTCTTGAGACTATTAAGTGAAAATAAGAAAGAATACCAAATTAAGTTTCAAAAAAACATAAATTTCTTGTTTTTATAAAGACATTTTGGACCATTCCGAGCCATATTCAGTTCTAAATTTAACCTAATACATTTATATTACATCAGGCCATATTATTCAATACAATTTTAATATTTATTACCAATGAGTGATGCATCTTTTTCTTTTCTTAAATGAATAATTAAAAGTCATGCAATTAGAAAATAATTGACATGGCAGATAAATCCAGTATAACAGACAAATTAACTTAGAACTATCCTCACCCCCCCCCCCCAAAAAAAAAAAAAAATCAGCTCTGCAAAAGGCCACAGAGTTTCAGGGGGGAAACCCTTGTTAAGAATATTTTTATTTACAACCCATAGCACATTAGAGAAAAAGTGTTTTCATCTGACTACAAAGTTAGCAAACGGTTCTGGCAGCCTTATTTTTTCCATTCAATGACAAATGGTATCCTATTAGCGCTGGGTGTTCTCGGGAACACACTAGAAATTCTCTGGGTCATTACAGAAAATGCTCGAAAGAAAAAATGTATTGCGCACTGTGTGTTTTGTACTGGGGACCTTGGTCTTAGAAGTCAAGTATCCTAACTATTGAACCAATGTACCACGATTCTTCCCAGATGATATTTTATATTTAATTGTTCGATTTGTAAATTTGAGTTACAATAATTGTATAAATAAATGTTAAAATAAAATTAAGGTTAGGTGGATTGCTAGTAGCATAAGCATAACCTATGGGAAATTTTACTACAAGGACTAGTTTTAGTGAGAGTTAGTAATTTATTAATTAATGTGCGCACATATGTGCGGTTTTTGTATTGGATCGAGTAATGTATGAATAATGTCATGCTAATTATTGCTTAATGATAAGATTTTTAAATATGTTTGCTTAATTGTGGATAAGGATAATTTTGACAAATTTCTTGCATGATAAACAGTTCAATTGCCAAACATTGAGTCCCCAATGGGTGTTTATTGACACAAAAATAACTCGAGGCTGCTGCAAAGCCATAAATGGCTTATTAAGGATCTAACTTCTCCCTTCACCATGACTTCAAAATCCCTTTAGTCAAAGACCTCATTTCCATCACCACTCAAACACATATGAACACACCCTGTTCTCCAACTCTAACCTACTCCTACAACCCTCCCTACTTACTCAAACAAAGAGTCACCAATGGATGTTCATTGACAAATTACCTATTAAAGATAAAACAAATGTATTACATATGAGTATTAAATATTGAGTATTATGTATCTGATAATATTTTGGGACTAAAGGTGGCTCGGAATATGCAGAAATAGGTGAATGTAATATAAAAAAAATACATATTGTTTGGTATATTCTATCTGCTCATATAAGAAGAGTCAAGATATTACAGAACAGTGATGGGTATAGAGCCAATTACAGAAAGAAAAAACATGTAACTATTTAATACTTGCTAATCAAAATTAAACATAAATAAAAATAAAACTAAAAGAGGCACAATTTCTTCAAAAAATAATGCAGAAATATAATAAAATTGAAAAACAGCACAAAAAAGCAAATTAACATTAAAAGCATACAAGAAAGAGAAAAATAAGCAAAATGTTTGGCCGTGCAGGATACATATCTGTTCTATACAATTATTTTTTGAAGCTATACATCCATTAAGAATAAATGTCTATAAAAATACAAATCAACCTTGTTTNTTTGTGTTTTCTTAAAACTTTGTCTTTTTATGCCTTTTTAGGCATACAACTATTGAACTTAAAATTTTCATTGATAATTTTAAAAAATAAGATCATTAAAATAAAGTTAAATTGAAAATTGGTAAAAAATTTTAAAATATTTTTTATACATTGCAACTCATAACATTTTAATTTACAGGTGTTATGTTAAATTTATTTATTTCATACTAAAATAATGAATTATATTAAGTTGTATATATGAATGTATTAAAGTTGATTGTTAAATAGTATGAATTAATGAGCTAAATTCAATAATGTTGAATAGCTTTTGTATATATGAGTGTGTATGTTTATTTATTATTATGATTGTCATATGCTTAGCATTAAGAGTTCAATTTAATGCTTGTATAAGTAGAGATTATTGGCTGTTAATAGCAATCCACTGCATTAGGGCAGTACTATTTATTTTTGTTTTTGTTTCCACAATAAAGTATTTATACATATATATATACATATNTTTAAGTACTTACACATATATATATCCTCAATCATTTATACTAGAGGGCTTTTCACATAAATAGTTAATTAAAAACCCATGCAAGGGTAACCTAAATGCATTTTTGTCATAAAAAAAAATATTCACGCAGGCTCAGTTTCAAGAAATATTCATAGGTTCTTCTTCCGGGTTTGGCCATATCGAAAAGGTGTTTTCAGCCTTCAGTCAAAAGGTCAAGCCAGGATGAAGAATATATGGCTAAATAAAGAAAAAGTTTTACAAGAAATTTAACAATATACTATGGATTGAAGGTTAAGAAAAATTTCATTAGAGTAAGAAAATTAGCCCCCTTTTTAATAATGTTCAAATATTAATATTAATTCAAATTAAGATGTCCAAACAATAAATCAAATAATATAAATCAACAAACTTTTTGAATAATAAACTATAAAGTAAACTAATAAAGCAAATAAAATTTTTATATGGTCACAAACTGTTAAATGTTAGCTAATCTTAACTAGGAAAGGTTTTTAATTTTAAATTTGTTTAGAATAGCTATTTATGGGTCATATATATGGAATTGTATCATTAACATAATATGTTTGAAAAATTAGTACCCACTATATTTAATAAACAATTATTTAGTAAAATATTATTACAAATTTTAGGAAAAGAGAATTATAGCTAAGCATTGTTTATGGCTAGATAAAAGGTACATGATAAAGCAATATATAATACGATAAGCAAGGACAGCTGGAAGTCCTGGAGCCACACTTTTATGATACATTCAGTTCAGATATTTTAAGGATTTAATGTTTTCACATGCTATACAAATGAGTCTTTGGATTCCAGAATTACTACTTTAATCAGGATACAAGAATTACTGAATATTATAAATTTAACATAAGATAAAGATTAAATTGTTGTTTAATTATAAGGATAAATCTTCAAAGAGAAATGCTACTAATATCTTACTTATTATTCCTTCTTTCTACAAGCTTTTTTTCCCGGTGATATGTGAATAGCAGAAAAATTAGAATGATATAAGGGACCAAAAATATATATCCTTCAAATAAATTTTTATGTTGATTATAATTGTCCCTATTAATAAGAGGTCCATTATGGACCAACTTCATCATTATTGGTAAACCTATTTTTTAAAAACTAAAACTGAAATAGAACTCGATACTTCATGAGGAACATGGATAGCCAAAGAGTACAGCTACAATAACCCCCTAATTCTTTTGAGTCAAAGGCCCCATTATCAAAACTCAGCTGATAATTTGTCTTTAGTGCATTTACAGTTGAAATTCTGTTTCCTTGTTGTTACCAGTAAACTAATGCTGTGGAAAATCAAATTCAAAATCAATCTTTATTTTAAAGATTTGTGTCTTCGTTTTCCCAAACCATGAGATTCACTTCATAAAAAATTAAATCATTAAATATAGTTTAAATAATTTTTCATGTATAAAATAATTAATAAATATTATGAATTAAACCCACAATATTTATTTGTAAAATAGTGTTCAGTATCTGTAAATAAATGCACTACACTTCTTCCAAACATTAATGGGATACATTCTTATAATAATATTTGCAAATAAATAGGTTCTGATATTATGAAATAAATGTATTACTTTCTTGCTTTAGTTTCTCTTGGGGGAATATTGGTTGCACTGAGCTAGTGAACAACTGGAGAGACAAAACTTCCCTGTATTGTTTTACAGGATGTGAGAATAAGAATTTGACAAGTATGAAGGACTAAAATCAGCAGAAAAGCATTACGTGAAGTTTGATAGAAACATCATGTAAAACACCCACAAATAATACTTTTGAAATAATAAACTAAATCCTAGATAGTCCCCAGCTGGCAGAGGCTTTGTCTGGTCATACCTATCTCTTTCCCTCATAAGGCAGTATACCTGAGAGGAACAACTGTCAATTATAATTGAAAGGCTATTGCCTAATCTTATCATGCACATTGTCTCTATTCACGACTAATAACCCTTTTCAAGCTCTTTTAAGATCAGGTAACTGAATAGATGGAATCCAAAACAGACATTCCTTGAATTCTTTGACTACTGCATGCAACCTCAAGGAGTTCAGACTGACATGTTAATAGCTAAACAAGAGAGAGGCCTGACCAATATTCTTGCATTAACAGGCAGCATGACATAAATACTTGCCAAAAAGCTCTGAAACATATAGACAAATTATCCACTATCCGAAGGAAACTATTGAGAAGCACCATACTTATCAGCTTGAAGAAGAGAGAACTCAAGGCTGCTGCAAAGCCATGGATGGCTTATTATGGACCTAACTTCCCCATAACTTCAAAATCCCTTTATACCAAGACCTCATTTCCTCCATCACCCAAACACAAACACCAACATACCCAGTTCTCCAACTGTAAGCTACTCCTACAACCCTCCCTACTGATTCAAACCAAATTATCCTCGGGACCTCCTGGGAACATAGACTATATTTAATTTCAGAGTGGTGTCAGTGAGAATTTTTTCATTAAAATAAAAGTGTTATACAAAATAGAATGGTTTAATAAATAAGACAAGAAAAAAAAAAGTACTTTTGAAATAAAATATATCCTTATGCTACAGGTAAAAGAAGTATCCTAATAACTTACTAAGCATAGCTTAGTATTATACATAATATTCAGGGACATAGCTCAGGATTTTGTCAAAAAACCTTGTATATATTTCTCTTCCAGTTTGGGCAATTCGGGAAAAGGTTTGTTGATATTTCCCAAGGAAAAATTAAGATAGTTAGGAATATGATAAGTAGAACATTTGTATTTACCATTTCATCTTCCGGGTTGGACCGAGTCAAATTGTTCTTATTTGCCGAGCTTTCGCACATCATGTGATGGCTTCTTCAGGGCTGAAAAGAGAATGAGATACAACTCTCATTCTCTTTTCAGCCCTGAAGAAGCCATCACATGATGTGCGAAAGCTCGGCAAATAAGAACAATTTGACTCGGTCCAACCCGGAAGATGAAATGGTAAATACATCTGACGACCGACGAAGCCTACGTGAACAAGTAGAACATTATTTAACTTAAGTATAAGTTTATGAAGTATGTTGTTCTTTTTAAAATGTGTAAGCATTTGCTTGGTAGTAATTAAAATCCCACCACATTATAAATAATTTTATTTCTGGGACCATCATTTTAAATAAAACCTTCCTATCATATATTTCTAGCAATGAAAGTAGAGAACACAATGAAGTTGCAAAACTTCAAATTGAGATTTATATTATCAAGTATTCGTGGTCATTTGTATATTAGTTAAGATGCAACCATAGATATTTGTGACCCTTTGAGAGATGAGGTGTTGGAGTGAAACTAGCAGTGAGAACCGGAGTTTGTAGCCTGACGTCACTCTCACAGAAAGGTAAATACAGGGAGCCATAACTACCAAATTTCCTCGAATGGAACATTTTTTGGTTTCATTACTTCCAAAATGAAGACTTATGCCTGCTTTACACAAGTGTGAAAAATTAATGAAAGATTTTTTATTCTTACATACAGGTATACAACTCCTTGTCCTTCTGACTGTTAAAATCTGTTAAGATTTGTTCGACTAAGTTAAAAATAAAAAATCATATAAACAATTTAAAGTTTATAAATTATGAGAATAAAAATGACATAAAAACAATTTATTTTTTAGAAATCTCTGAAACTAATATATTTAATTATTTCCTTAGGAATCCAAAGACTCATAAAATAAAATATTAGTACGCAGAACACACAGAAGAAAACAGGTTAAAGGTAACATCCATTAATGACATTTATTCAACCTGAACAGCTGATTTGGGCAGTAAGATTGTGGAGCATGTCTAAAGGACTTTCAGTACAATGTGCTGTAACAACAACCTAATATTGAACTAAAACACACATATAAAATGTTAAAACACATTATGGATATTTTTATACTCAATATTTTATTTATACATAAATACATTAAAAAAAAAATACCTACCTTAGAAGCATTTTTTCATCTTGCACAAAAATAATTTTTTTAAAAAGAATAATATAGTAATTCAACAATCTAGCCAATTATCATAATTAACTGATTAATAATAATCAATAAAATACCTGCTTCATCAGCTATAGCCCAAACAAGCAGATCAACACACGCAGAATTTGCCATAACATTCAATTTAAATTTGTTCACAGTAGCACAGTTGCTTTCTCTCTCTTCTTTTTCACTAGCATCATGGTGTCTTGATTGAAGTTCTGTTTGACCATTCAAAAATAAGCCTTTTACAAATTCTTGGACATCTTTCGTAAAAGGAGCTGGCAAATCTGTGAAATTATANAATTTACCGAATTATGATTCCATTATGATGTAATAAGTAATTGTTAAATTGTTCTCTCTATTAACCCTCTTACATGTACTACGAATCAGGATCTATAATTTATTTTTTATTGCGTACGATTGAGTGCATGAGAATATATATATATATATATATATATATATATATATATATATATAAGAAAGTTAAATATACTGTAAATAAGAGAGAGCAATAAGAGACAGAGGGGGAGAGGGAGAAAGAGGGGGGGGGGAGAGAAAGTGAGAGAGAGAGAGAGAGAGAGAGAGTGAGTGAGAGAGAGAGTGAGAGACAAAGAGAAAGTAGAAGAAAAAAATATTTTATATATTGAAATGTATATCCCTAAATGTATATTAGGAATATACATTCCAATAAACTTAAAGCCAGAGGAAGAATACTTCAAAAGAGGGCACAAACAAAAAATACAAATTTTTTCTTCAATTATTCATTGGTGAAGATTTATATTTTAGTTTGGAGGTAACTAGTTGGCCGATGAGCTTTATGAGAAGAGGTTAGTCAGGGATTCTGTCTTAGGAACTGAAGAATTAAAACCGATTTGCAAACAAAAAAATTTTTTTTTCTCACCAACGTTTTGGTAGCCTAAATTTCAGGCCTTCATCAGGACTAAGTAAAAAAAGAAAACATACAAAAATAATACGTTTATAATACAACACAAATAAATAAATGAAATGGCAAAACTGTGTTAATCAACTATATAAAGTGTATGAAAACTAAATACTGAACATATATAAGAGAAAAATAGAGAACTTTATTAAAGTAACATACCAATTGGGGTGATGAGGGGAGAGAGAAACTCCTCTTCTACAGTAACTAATTCATGACTGATATGTACAGATGAGAGTCGGTATATTTCAAAGGGATAGGAAGCCTTTGACGAATTAGGCGGCCTGATATTCCTTGAAATATCAATTATGGGCTAAAAGAATGGTCCAATGTGGAATATTTCATAGTATTTCAGTATTCATAATTGATATTATGAATAACTAAGCCCATATTTGATATTTCCAGGAACATAAGGCCATTGATGAAAATAAAAAAACTTTTCTGTTTACAAATCAGTTTTCAGTCTTCAGTTCCCAAGACAGAACCCCTGACTCTATCATTGTTCATATTTTAGGTTTGTTTGTTGTAATAGACTTCAGTTGTTTATTATAAATAGATTATGTTATTATACATTGTGTATTATAATTAATAGTTATGACAGCTAATAATTATTAAATAAGAATGGGAACTTCACTAGGAAGTTAATAAAAATATAATAATATAATATTACATCTTTTGCTTAGTTATTAATCCATAATGGGTTGTTTTTTTATTTAACCTTCCTTTCAACCACTTAAAGTTATGGAAGGAAGAGCTTAGTAAATGATTCATATTTGAGGTGAACAATATTATTATATTTAATATTTGAGATATCTTGCAACTTAATTATTACTATTATCATAATAATAATTAAGTAAAAGATAAACTTCAAAACAATTTCACCAGGGTGAAGAGTACTTGAGGAAAACACATTTTTTTTATGATTTTTTACCCTCAGATACATATTATTTAAAGTTTATTTAATTTTCGAATTTGAACAAAATTATTGAAATTAATTTATCTTATATCACAATTTTAAGTAAAATTTAATGAAAAACTAATTTTTTATTTAGATTTCTTTCTCCAAAAAATATGTTTTATTAGGGCCTATAAATAAAACACTTTACTGCTAATCAAAAACCCAATTCAGAAAGACAATTTGCTAACCAGGCAGTAACTTAATTTTACCCTTTTCTTCAAGTAAGTTAGTTAGCTGATAGTAGGAATGCTAGGAATTTCAAAATAAATTATCGTTAGGATCAAATAAAATTTGTAAAAATTAATTTCTCATTAAAAATTGGTATGAGTTAAAACCAACTACTTTATAGGGTTGATCTGTTTGGAAGGATTTGTTGACTCTTTCTTTCAGTCAAATTTTTATTTATTTCAATTTGCTTATTTTTTCAGGTTTTTAAACTTTTTATATTTGGAGGGATTGGATTGTAGAATATCAGTCCTTAAGTGTGTATGCATGCATCCCCTCCCCCTCCCCCCCCCCACAGATGTATTAAACTTACATGCACATAAAATTGGCTTATACCTTCATAAAATTAATTCATTATTTTAATTTTTTATTCAGTTCATTATTTGAAATTGTTACCAGTCTGATAACGTAGAAGTTCTCGAAGAAGAGTTACCAAAACCAGATTGAGAGTCTCACTTATCGATCTGTAAGGGAATATTTTCACCTGTCCTGAATAATATAAGGTTGAAGCTTGACTGTCAAGAAACGTTAATAATTCTGTAGTTAGAAGTTTTTTTGCACAAGCCAGAATATTCTGAAAAAAAGGAATGAAATTAAGTAAATGAATTTCTTGCAAAATTAAAAGAAAAAGTAGAAAAAAATTTAAAAAAACAGAAAAAAAATCACCTGTAGATGTGTAATAGGAAACTGAATTTGTGGCCTTTTTTCTGGTACTGTCGAAAGCTTCATGTGTGGAAACTGGTGAAAACTTGAGCCATACTTACTGAAATAATGCGTTGTTGGATCATAGGCAACTGTTTGCTGTTGATTTGTGTTGCTGCACAGTAACCTTAAGGAGATATATGATTAAAATAAAGTTTATAGATTATCTTAATTAATTACAATAAATAAATAAGAAATATCATTGTATAAAATTAACTCACGTCATATCTGAAGAGGGGTCAAGGTAACTCAAAGTGAGGATGTCCAGAGTAGTTAAATTCAAATTTCCTGATAAAGACTTAGGAATAATAGATCTGTAAGAAAATTAAAAATTGTGAAGAACAATACTGCTATTTATAAATACCGAGTAATGGCTAAATACAGTAATCTGTTAATTGATGAATAGTTTTCAAATTGTATATCACTCACTACACAATACTTTTAATAAATTATTCTTTGGTATGAACAAAACTATTAAATTAAAAAAAAAATAGTTGCTGAAAATGGGTTTTTAAATTTAATGTATAGCACTTTATCTAGATCTCATTTATTCCACAATTTGTAAGTTTTATCTTGTTTAATGAGTTCGTTATAGAGCAAAAAAGTTTTTCAAAGGGGAGCTGCATAAAATAAGTACATTTCCTTCATTCGATTAAAAATATATATAAATAGAGCAAGAGACTAATCTAACCTTTAAAACAGAAAAGGGCAATGAAGAAAAATGTAATATTGCTAAAGCAGGTTCTATTTGGACCAGGATGGGGAAGGCATGGTGTGGCACACAACCTACTAGTTTATAGAAAGTATCTTCCTTATTATGAGTAAGGTCTCTGGAAATCTCAAATTTACATGCTTAAGTATCGAATTATTGAAAAAAATGTTATAAAATATAAATATTAGAAGATTTTGTTTTACATATATTATGTCTTTTGTTTTTCTTCACAATCTAACAATAAGAAAGAAATTAATGACTTTTCAAAATGGTCTCTCTGTATACTCTTCCTTGTCTCCCTTCACCTTTTTGTCAAATACTTTTTTCAATTCATGACAAAGCCTATAATTTATTTTAGTAAATAGTGAACTGACATATTTAGTCATTAATAATCAGATTGCTTATCACATTTTATTTAAAAAAGTAAACGAAGTATTTCACACAAATTATGGTAATTAGTATGTAGTAAAAAAAGCATCCTGGCTGGTGGTGTGCTAGGTTTCTGATGTCTGTGAGCCAGTACCCTTCTATGGGGACAAGGGGCACAACCTTTGCAAGCCATTAACTAGCTTTGCACACTAAAAATGCTAAATCTCCTAAACATCTTTATAATACCCATTGCGATCCTTGATAGAAAAAATATTCTCCATTCATTATTTAGCAGTTAAATACCTACATATAAATTTTTTTCTTCTTCTGAGTACATTAATTGTATGCATAGAAAATAACATATTTTATTTATTTATTTATGTATGATCGTAATTTCCATTTAAATGCATTTTTATTACCAAAAAAGATAGATTTTTACAGATTCATAGGTGTTGTATATAAGATAAACAATCAAATGGAGAGTTTTTTTACCGTAGAAATAATAATTAGATTTTTTTTTGTTGGGGTTCGGTCAAAGTAGATCCAAAAAATACAAATTTTAAATAATGTGTATTTTCTAAAATTATCTGCCAATGTTTCGGCTTACATTGTAAGCCATCTTCAGGGTTATCTCTCGCCTTCATGATAGGCCTGAAGATGGCTTAAAATATAAGCCGAAATATTGGCAGATAATTTAAACAAAAAACATCTAATAAGATTAATAATTTTTAGTAACTAGGAGTTTCACAAAACCAAAATTCTTCCAGGGTAAGAAAATCTTTTATAAAATGTGGAGGGGGGGGGGGAGTTTATGAGTAAAATATTAAGTAATAGGGGTTTAATTTAAAATAATAGTGACAATAATAATTCTTATAATATAATCATCTAATTATAATTAATTTTTTTTCTCTTTGTTTTTTTGCCATTATTCCAGAATAATGGGTTATTTATAAACTGTGATTTATAAAAATTAGAAATATTACTACTTATAGAGGTTATTCTTTTATTTATACTTGTAGCGAAGTTGATGACAAATAGGTTTATAAAACAATATCCATTACTTCACACTTTATAGATATTTTTTCTCTAATTGCTGAGCTCTAGGTGCACTTTAAGCTACCAAAGCAGCTCCTTTATGAGAAAATATTCTAGTAATAGTAATATTCTAAATATGCTCCAGTGCTCCACTCATTATAAGGTGACTGAGCTCAAAGATGGAATCATTGATTCTGAAGCAATTCAGCAATTAGGGAAAAATAAATATTAAGTGTGAAGCAATGAATATTTTTTGATAACATTAATTAAATGAGGTTACTCAGAATAATTATATGGAGCCCTTAATCCTAAATCCTGCTGAACAAGTATGGACAGCTAACTTTTCCCTTTGCCCTTTGACTTTGTGTCTCCTTAATAAATAATAAATGCACATATATTTTTAAATTATCCTTGACTGAATTTTTCCAATCATACAAAATTAATGAAGATAAGCAAATATAACTAGCTGGCCAAAAAGGTTTATGCAACTTATTAACAAGTATTAACCCTATTTTCCAGGCACAAATATATTTTTTTAAACTGTATAATGTGCAGTGTTAAATTGGCTTCATTTATACACCCTGTGAATGTAATTGTTGGATCATGTTCAACTATTGAGACACTCTAAGCTAGAAGAAGAGACACAGACCTGAAATTAGTGAAGCTTTTCTTCTTTCCTGATTCAATGTTTTTAACAGGTATCACAGTAGGCTTTTCAGGCTTGGGAAAAATTCTACAAAGTAAAGGTGGATCCTGTCCTGGGAATCTTCCTAGGGATCTTGCATGGCCTAATAATATTGGAAGAATACTTTTGCAAACATTACCTAAAATATAGGATAAAATAAGAAAAATAAAGAACATGAATTAAATAAATAAACAAATTCACTTAAATTATACTTAGGTTCTTTTGAGTTTTGGCTTCATCAAATGCTGATCGACAAAGACTAGTTAAATCACCCAGAAATTTCACTTGAGAAGAAATAACTTCTTCTTGTCTACTAGGGATTTTTGTTGCCACATCACTAAGAAGGGTATTCAGACAAAATGTAAAGCGCTCAGCAGCTGGAACTCCTAACAAACCATCCATTAATTATGGGCTTTAACTTTTCAAAATTAAAGTAAATAATTAAAAACTCACTGTCTGAAGGTATTGACCAGGCGTCATCCAACCAAACTGACTTGGGAAGTGCTTTAAGCAACTTCAAGAGATATGGTAAGATCTTATCTGAGTGTTGAAGACCTGATTCTAAGAAGTATATTCCAAGAGCTATTACAGCATCTTGATTTCGTTGATCTAAACGAAATACTCCTTGATTTATTTCTTGAGGACATAATGAAAATAAGGTTGTAACCTAGACAAAAAAAAAATTAATAAGGAAGTTTCGATAATTATAATAAATAAATAAAAACGTGCTACGTTAAAAAAAAAATATATGCAAGGACACCTTTTCCCATGGTGTTTCTTCGATTGAAGCTAAAGTCCTGGCTAACTGTTGAACCGTTTTTCTGAAAAATAACTTCTCATCGGTTGACATCTTCTTATCATCAATGTCAAAAGAAACAAACCTGTCCTTCAATAACCTCTAAGTCAGTGCTGCCGTCTTTATTTTTTTAATCTGACTCAAGTGATGTATATACACATTGTAAAATTTATAATAGAAATAAATAGTTAAGAGTTAAAGTACATCTCAGCAGAATTTTGAATTATTTTCAAGTTAATGGCAGTTTTAAGTGGATTTTCAATTCTCAAGGAAATGACTTGCAAACAAATTAGAAATTATCCGGGAGGGGGGTGTCTTTAGCAAACATTCGTGTTACAATCCTAAAAATGTGTATATATATATATANTTAAAGATCCTATATTTAACCATAAATGTTATATTTTATATTAAAAATATAAATATTTTAACAGTAATCAGTGTTGCCTATAATTGCAATGAAAAGTTCCGGTTGTTTTAAACAAATGAAGAAGTTCCGTAGTGTTTTTATTTCGTTCAAGACGGCTTGTTTTATCTGTGTATTACGTTTCATTCTATTTTTAATTTTTTAAATGGCTTTACGAATTATTGACTCTAGATTGTGTGATTTAGAAATGTGTAATTAGACCGGTGGTTTCTAAGGAAAATGAAGGTAATTGAGGAGTGTATAATAATAATAATAATAATTATTATATGATAAGTAATCAGGGTGGCTAAATACATATGGTGGCGTCCTAGGCCCGTTTCTATCTTTTTTACGGGATGCATCCCACCTATATTCTATATCTACATATTCTTCCAGATACAAGAATGAATATGGTTGTTGATTTGCGGAATCGTATATTCAGGTAAGCCATTTTTACTTTGTAATAATCACATGTTTTGTTTAGTTATTTACTGTGGAATTTCAGAGTATAATAGCTTTATTATACTATATATTATTATTGCCCAA
>KZ807885.1:42385-56304 GCA_000696205.2 Oncopeltus fasciatus | reverse complement strand
GGGATTTGTCTCCTACTGAGAGGCTTGACAGGTAGGCATTAAATGCCTTATTTTGTAAATTACCTAGTTTTTGTTTTACGAGACAAGATAGCTGGTTGAACTCCCTACGATCTGAGGGATGTCTGTACCTCTGGAACAGGGCTCGAGCTTGACGCTTTTATTATTATATAATATACCATTTTATATAATGATTTTTACTTGAATAGTTAGATAACATGTATAATATAACAATTGTTATATTAGCCTCTATCTTCATTAAGTATATCTTATGAAGGATCTAGTTTGGATTGGTTTTTAGACCAAAGAGTTTTACAGTTACTTTAATGGTAGAATTAAAAAATTAATATTTTGATTATTCAAAAGCGGTTATTTTCTCTAATACCTGAGAAAGAGCACTGACAAAAGCTCCCTAGAAATTATCACACATTCATATAACTAATTTAATCTAAGTCTAGTAAAATAAAAAATATTCAAATTTATAAATTTAATTTTGTGCTTAGTTTAAAGTTGGTCTGATTTATGGATCAGATAATGGAATGAGTATCTAATCTAGAATCCGGCTTTCCTGCTTGTCGAAAGGAAAGATTAAAATTCGAAACATTCTTGGCTTTTCCCGCCTTTTCTTCTCCCCATTATTTCATATGTATTTATTATGTATTTTCTCACTCAAGAGAGTTAGAAACTCGTATGTTTCATGAGGCAGTTTTGTTCGAAACTTTTCATTAACATCCTTAAATTGTAAAAAGTTCTTAGAACGGCCTCCTGGACTAGTGACTATATCTAGGATATGCTTAAAAAAAAAAAAAAAAATTGTATATTCGTTTATAAGTTACTAATAAATTGCTTAACGAAAATGATTGAGAAATAAAGTATGGAAATTTGTTACACCATTTTAGAAGCAAAATGAAAATACCTCAAAGCGACGATTATATAAGTTAAAATAACAAATTCCAAATAATATGTTATTATTAACAAAGGAGTAGCGGTGTAGCCAGTGACCAGAACACACCTGTATATAGCACTCCGTCTTTCCAACTATAATATAAGAGTTTTGGGAAGAGCTGGGTCTCAAACTCTACATACATTTGCAGTGAAGTTTCAGTGGCATGTGTGTACAATTTCAGCTCGAAGCGTCACGTGGATCACTTCAAAACAGTGATGGATGACAGGGGAAGACCTGTCCGGCCCCCACCTCGCCGCGCTAGGCTCTCATAGTCTTCCTTATCACTCAGCCTGCCTATAAAAATAAAATTAACAATAAATAAATAAATGGTCATCACTGTGCAGGGAGAAGGGGCCCATCCACCCCACTCCCAATAAGTTTAGGCATTAAGGGAGGTCGCGAGGCCATCTCCGGTTTAGTCGCCGGGGAGGATTGTGGGGATTGGAGTCCGACGACAGGGATTGGGCAAATGGATTGGGATGAAATTGGAGTTTACTATGGAAGAGTTTGAAGCGGGTGGAGATAAGGTCTTTGACAAAAGGAATATTAAAGTCGTGATGAAGGGTAGAGTTGGACACATAATATGGAGCGTTAGCAATTATTCTAAGAATTTTGGACTGAAAGGATTGTATTTTCCTACGAATACAATCCTTTCACCCTACAGTTCTGCACCGTAGGTCCAGATTGGTCGTATTATGGTCTTGTAGATGGTCAGTTTATTTTCTAATGTGAGTTGTGAGCGCCTATTTATAAGGCTGTATAAGAGTCCGTGGCGTCTGTTGAGTTCTTGTCGTTTGATTTTAGTATGTTCATTCCAGTTGAGTCGTGAGTCAAGGTGGAACCCTAGGTAACGGACTGAATCAGAAAGAGGTATAGGTATGTTATTGTATGTAACATTATTAGGAGAATCTTTTCTTAATTTAAAATTTACTTGTACGCATTTGGACTCATTTATTTTGATTCTCTATTTACTGCACCACTGCTAAATAGCATCAGGTGGTTTTGTAAATTGTTAGAAGCGATTTTGGAATCAGGGAGGGAGGAGAGGATCGCTTTGTCATCAGCAAAGAGGGCTAAAAGAGTATTAGGATGAGTAGGGATGTCTGCAGTATAAAGGGTAAAAAGGATGGGTCCAAGCACACTGCCCTGTGGAACACCCGCTTTCACAGGGTAGTGTTCGGAGTAATCTGATCCTTGCCGGACCCTAAAGAAACGGTTAGAAAGATAATATTTGAGAATTAGGTAGATGGTACTTGGGAATATGGACTTGAGCTTATATAATAGTCCAGAATGCCATACTCGGTCAAATGCTTGAGTGACGTCCAAGAATGCACCAGGACAGTATTCTTTTCGCTCGAGGGAAGAGGAAATAATGTGTGCAACGCGAAAAACCTGCTGGACAGTAGAATGATGGGATCGGAAGCCGAACTGATGATTAGGAAGAATATTTAAGGAAGTTATTATAGGTATTATTCGTTTTAAAAGAATTTCCTCAAATACTTTAGAGCGTAAAGGAAGAAGGGTAATTGGTCGATAGGATAATGTGTTAGAAGAAGATTTACCGGGTTTGGGTAATAGGATTATTTCAGAAAATATCCAGAGTTGTAGAAAATAGGTGGTTCGAAGGACACAATTATAGAGGCAAGAGAGGAAAACAATTGCTTTTTGGGGTAGATTTCAAAGTATTAACTCGGTCATAAGGTCATAGCCGGGTGCTTTGCGCTTAGGCAGATGGTTTATAATGTACTTGACCTCAGATGGTGTCACTGCCTAAATCGGTAAGGACATTGGTAATGGTATATCCAGTGACTCCTCAACCTCCGCGTTATTGGACAAGTTATCAGGATCTGGATGAGGAGTGAATGTTTGCTTTAGATGCTGGGCAAACATTTGGGCCCTGTCTTTGTCGGAAGAGGCCCAGAAACGATCTTCTCGACGCAAGGGGGCAGAAGGCTCATGATACTTTATAATCTTGTGAGTATCAGTCCAGAGGGATTTGTCTGCTTCTGAGTGGCTAGACAGGTAGGCATTAAATGCCTAATTTTGTAAAGCACCTAGTTTTTGCTTTACGAGACGAGATAGCTGGTTGAACTCCCTACGATCTGAGGGATGTCTGTGCCTCTGGAACAGGGCTCGAGCTTGACGCTTAGTCTGTATGAGATTTTTAATGTAATCAGGGAGGGGTTCAGCTGAATTTACAGTGTAGCGGGTACTGGTGGGTTTTAAGTTAGCCTTCCAAAGACATTGCTGAATCTTTATTCATGATGGACACCATCATCCAGCTCTTCAGGGGTTTTTAAGGAGATTCCGATGTCAAGGGACTCTTCCAGGAGAGTTCTAAAAAGTGGCCAGTCACTGGGACCACTTATTAAGGTTGGTGGCAATTGTCTGGGGATAGGTGTGAGAGACAGTGTAAGAAGGACAGGGTTGGGGTCAGAAAAAAGTTCATCTAATGTTTTTACATATGAAAAAATCTAGAATATCAGGAAGACAGTTTACATCTGTGGGCCAATAGGTAGGAGGGGACGGACTTATACTGGAGAGATTATTAGAGGAGATAGCATTATACAGAGCACGGCCACGGGAGTTGAGCCTTTGCAAGAGAGTAACCTGATTCGACTTTTCTTTTTGGGGGTGGTGGGGGTCTTCGAGCTACAGGGGCTGAGTCCTGCTGTCTGGTGGGCTGTATCCGCTGCTTCAAATCTTTGTAGACCTGGCAGCCTTTATAATTGGCGGGATGGTTTTTCTGGCAAAGAGCGCAGACAGCAGATGTACTGCGAGTTTTCTGACAGTCCCCTGTGAGATGTGTCCCACCACATTTGACACATCGGGTACCATAATCACAGTATCTTTTAGTGGGACCGTATTCCTGGCATTTGTGGCACTAAACAATGTCTCTTCGAGGGAGGGGCTTCTCCACTCGTATTCTGCAATGGCAAAGTGAGGTTATATTGTAAATCTCGTCTATATTGCTTGAGGGCTCGAGATCCACAAAGAACAAGGGCAACGGAGACTTCGTATGACCGTCATTACCAGGCCTGTTTGTTGTTATGTTAATGGCATTTCTGGCCTGGAAGCCAAGTTCAGTGAGCTCCTCTTTGATATAATCAGGAGAGGTTGAGTGGTGGAGGTGACGGATGACGACCCTGACTGCATGCTCTTCCTTTAGTTGATAAGTGTGATGCTGGGCGTTTGTCTCTTTCAGATAGCTCACTATATCTCAGTAGGTGTCTGGGCTATCTGGCATTATTTTAGTGTCATGCTGACGATTGACACATGTGTGTCTCCCGCGGCCGACTCTCTCATCGAGTTGAGTGCACATTAGGCGAAAGTTTTGTACATTTCGGACAAAAATGGAAGGTGGTCGGGGTATACGATGGGTGGTGGTTTCCATCTCCTCTCCAGTAATGTTTTGAAGAGGCTGAAAAGGATTGACAGTTGTGAAAGGTGATAGGTTTTCATTCTTATTTTCCACTTTGTTTGCGGAGGTTGTAATGATCACTCCTTGAGAGGTGCTGGGGCGTGGCTGTAGTTGGTCTCTCTACTACTGAGTGCTACTGGCGGAGTAGTCTTCCCTGAAAAGTCTTCCCCTGTCGTCCCCAGTGCTAAGGATGACAGCTACAATAGTAGTTCGTTTTACTCACTGTTTGTGATCCTCGCGACGATTCGAGCTGAAACTGCACTCACATGTCACTGACACTTTACTGCAAATGTATATAGAGTTTGAGATCTTCTTCCCACAACTCGTATATTATAGTTGGAAAAACGGATCGCTATATATAGGTGTGTACTGATCACTGGCTACACTGCTACTTCCTGTGTGTGTCCCATCCTCAACCTTGTCACTACTTCTTCCTTCCTGTTTTTTTCATCGAACTTACTCATTACTCAGTGAAATTTCAGTCCACATGGACTCCCATATTTTCCGGACTCTATCTTTCTGCCATGTCTTAACACCATTTATTTCATTTTATTGAATTGGCGGACTATTCATCAGATCAGCTTCTTAGCTGCTTTGTCAGCTGTCTCGTTCCCTGGTATTCCACTGTGTCCTGGAGTCCACAGAAAAATAACAGATTTATTGAGGCTATTTAACATTTTCATTTAGCTGTGATTTCTTTTTGCTGAAGAATATACCATACTGCCGTAATTGATTTATAATAAGGCTAGTATAAATCATTAGCATTGATTTTCGGTCAGCACTCTAGGAGGTCTATACCATTCATTACAGTATGCAATGTACTTGTATCAATAAAATAATAATTACATTAATAAATAAATAAAATTAAATAAGGAATACACAATAAATAAATAAGGAAGAATGAAACAATAATGACAAAATAAATTAAAACAATGAAATAATGGCAAATAACTAATATGTGTAGAAAAAATATGAAAGTGACGTAAAATAAATAATAATGGAAAATCATATACAATAAATAAATTTTTTTTGTATCATAAGAAACAATAAATGGACGAAATAAAATCAATAAATAATAATAGAAAATTATATACAATAAGTTATTTTTTTGTTATTATAAACCCAACAAAAATTGCTATTAATATTATTAAGGGTATTTTTTATATTAAGGGTATTTCTCATTCATATAGAGAATTTTTTCAGATGAGACTTAAAGAAAATTTAAAAAAAATTTTGTAATACAAGAGGCGTAATCTTCTGTTAGTAACAGTTAAACTACACAGATTTGATGAAAAAAGAGTTTAATAAGAATGTGGATTACATGTGATGGTAAATTCAAATATCAATTTGTATATGAATGAATTCGACGATTCGGAGGAATTCGCAAAGTTTACTTAGTACCCGTGGATTTAATGTAAACTAATTTCCGTAAAACTATATATTTGTAAATAGAAGATTTTTAACAATGAGAAGCCTTGGGATAAGTAGAGCCATTCGAGACCTTTACCAGAGGACGTTATCAGATTCGATGAGGTCGCCAGTGAGATATTTCGTACAGACTTTAGCCAGCTAATGAGCGCCTTAGATCGCTCTGAGATGGGAGGGAGCCGTATCTGATAGCGCGCCCTCGGGAACAGCCGTCTCCCGCCCGGACACACAGTTTGTCTTCATTTTTCAGCGGCCGCTTCCTCGACATCACAAGGGAAAACAAACAGGCCGCATTCTCCTTAACAATACAAAAGCAGGACTGAGGTGTAGATGTTCCCTTTCCTACTAAGAGCCAGCTATCTATCAGTTCATCCTTGTAGTCGGCCTCTCACGAAGTCAATCCAATGTGGATTTTAATTCCCTAGGGTAAGGCCGACTACAATCCATCCATCTATCCTTTACATGCAATAAATTACCCGAAGAATTCTAATAGTGCTGCAGAGTTTTTTTTTTTTTTTTTTTTTGTTTGGATGGTCTTAACAAAAAAGGTTTTCCATATTTCAATAAATATGAACATAAATAAAAGTAAGTGATTTATTTGATCTTACAGGACGGAAGAGTAGAGCGTAACACTCAAGGTGGGATGTTAAAGGCTGTCACTGTAATATCAGCGAAGAGTGGGGGGAAGCGCTAAACATTCATTCTTAACCCCTGTGAGATGTGTCCCACCACATTTGACACATCGGGTACCATAATCACAGTATCTTTTAGTGGGACCGTATTCCTGGCATTTGTGGCACTAAACAATGTCTCTTCGANACTTACTATATATATATATATATTTACGAAAAATAAATGCCAGGAAACAATTTTTACACTTATCAAGATCAATATTACTTTAAAAATTATTCAAACAAATATATAACATTTATAAATTCTTGTCTCCTACTAAACATATCACGCAACCCTTTATCTGATTTAAGCCAAAAGTGAGTATCCCACCGTTCGCTGTTCATTTCTGTAATAATAATAATTTATTTACAAAAGTCACTTAAAAATTACTAATTTATAATTATGAATTGTCCATTCAATGAAATCAAATATATTTTACATTTATATTAAAAATCTAAAGTTACAAAGCTAAAACAAAGAAAATATAATACACACACATATACAAAACGTAATTAATACAAGTGAGTCAAAAATAAATTTAATGTACAGGCTACTTTGTCATTTAAGAATTCTCAAATTATTTTAAATTTAATCATGTGATGTTATATTAATGTTAATCTATTAATAATTTTTTAATCGTTTTACTAATTTTGTAAGGTTATTTTCCATTTTAAATTTCAGAGGACTTCATTGTAAAGTCTAATTTCAGAGAGGTCTACACTTTCCAGTAAAATTCAATCTCATGATTTTAATCACTGAATTCACAACTATGTATGGAAGATATTTAACATTTTATAAAATAATCTCTCCCTAAACTCTCCATTTTCCTCCCCCTCAACAAATTTCAGTCATTAACGAACTCTAAGCTCGATTTAAAAGAAAGGTTATAAGTATCGAACTTGATTTATTTATTGTGACAGCTAGAACATTTTTTATGCAGTTGGCTTTGTGGACTCAAGGGATGACAAAGCCGCCTCATGTGATAATGCGCCCTTGGCTAGACCTCGGAGATCAATACATTCCTTACGCGTTCTTAACCACAAATTAGCATATGCGATCTGGAGCTATGAAGCAGAGCGATCGATCCTGCTTCCCACCCCCGCTAACAATGAAAAACAAGAAGTATAATTTTAAACTTTTTAGCTTCTAAGTTTATCGATAATATCTTTAGAGAAATGTTCAAAAGTGACGACGTAAGGACGATTTTCCTTACTGAAAATCTGCTGACAATGAGATGAACTCTAAATAACCTGACTATATAAAGAATAATATAAAATGTATATAGGACTAATTTTTGACAGGTTGTTGTGGTGAAATCGTCACTAAGTTAAAAAATTTTGGAATGCAAGTACATGCAAAATTAATTTATTCTTTAAAATTTACATTCGAGATCTCTTATTCGCATGTTAGAAGTCACGGCTTAAATTATGGAAAGATTAAAAGTATAGTTGTCGAATAATAAATATTGTATGTCCGTTTTAGACTCTTCTTCATTCCAAAATACTAAATAAAACAAACAAAAAAAAAAAAAAAAAATTTCTAGACGGCTGCAGTTATCTACCTCTGGTTTTATGATCTTTGACATTGCATTGAAAACTCTCATAGTTTTGTTTTACCTCCAACATTTCTTCCTAAAAGTTTAAAGTTTACACTGTTTCAATAGTTTATTTAATTTGCTATATTTTATATAATGGATATCATCGTAAACAAATTAAAATTAAAATTGAGCTATACAAGAAATTAAATTTTGTGGAATGGTATGCAGCATTTTATTTCATGTGTTTTAGCGTTTTTCTTTATCTTCATGCACTTAAATCTAAATTTAAGGGACAATTTTATATTCATTTTTTTAAATTATTATGTTTTATTTTTATTTTAAAAAGTTAAACAATAATTAAAGGCTTCTTATGATGTGAAATTTTAAGCCGTGTTGATGAATTTTCATAAATTCAACTAATTAATCTAGTGAATGACATAATGAAATTTTTAATCATGCTTCATTGCACCGTTAAATGCTTTCTCCTATTTACGAAAGATAATTATTTTGTCACTTACCTCCCCTAAATTGATTTGAACTTGTATCAATAAAATATTTAAAAACAAACAAACCTATCTTTCTGATGAAAGTGTCCTTTTCTAGGATACTCTGCAGTACAACAAATGATTCAGAGTTAGAAAGGAAGACACCAGACTTATTTCAAAAAGATTCTGAAACCCTAAAGGGAAATTACCCTAGAAATAATGCCATCTGCAGGCTGGCTGTGAATCCCCATGCTCCTTTTATGTCGGCCTTTGTCCTGAAGCAAGTTAGGAAGTTAATCGTCAACAAAGCCTCCTGTTTTATTCGCTGAAATTGAGCTAGTAAATGTGTTTTTTTGCAATGGTTCTGAGACAGTGCATTGACTCATGGTATAGCCAATATATCACAGGTAATGCAAACCAAATTAATCATTTTAACCATTCAATGCTGGCTGAACAGAGTAAAAGGAGTTTTGCGATCCCAGATGAAGAAGAAGAACTATAATCGCCAATTGATTAGTTGTAAATTTAGATCTAGATAAACAAACTTTCTCTATGTTACAATATTTATTCAGATAGATTTAGGGATCCTTTTTATTTCTATTATTTTGTTACAACAAATAAAAATCATTTATAAAATATTCGATATAATAAAAGTTTATACATAAAAAATTACTTATAAAATATTATCTAAGCAAATTAGCCAGAACGTTTACCATGATCATTAAAATTGACTGCCTCCTTCTTAAATTTTATCTTGAAAAAATTTCTCTTTTTAAATTTTTTTCGAAAGCTTTCAAGAAAGTTTCCCTACTGCTCTCAATTAAAGATTTAATATGTAAACAATCTCTTGCAATAATCACAAATAAAAATAGTATTGTTAGCCCAAATTCTGCCTAAGAGTCTATTATTTATTGAAAAAAATTCGGCTTATTCATTCAGGAATTATAAAATATATAAAAATGTATACAAATTTTGTATATGAAGTACTAGATACATAAAATTTATTGGGAGCATCAATTTTTCCCGTTACCTGCAATTGGAGAAAATTGTTTAGTTTTAATTATGATTGATGGAAGTGTTTTCTTTGTATAAGTCATGTATTTGGAGATGTTGTTCAATAATATTAGACCTAGATGAACTATAGAAACAAATTACAAGAAATTATGTATAGGAAATAATACTACAAATAGAGATTGCTATTTAATAAACCACTTATTTAATTAGTTTGTGGTCATAGCAATTTTATCCGTTTCTATTTGTATGCTTGAGAATCAAATTATCCTGTACACTGACCAGGTATGGAGATTTAATAAAATGTTCATGGCCAATGAATTACAAGGGGATGAGTTATATAAATTTATATGACTTCCTTGCAAAACACTAAACTAAAGGGGTTTTCAAAATTTATGGTGTTGCCATTCGCTGGCAATTTGGGGGCGTTGCACCACTCGGAGTGCGTGTTACGTGAAGCACTGTCTCATCAATATGTTATGAAGGAGGCACAGTGTGTAGTTTGCTTGTGGGTACTATGTTGTGTATTTGTTACCGATAAAATTTTGGGTCATGTCACTTTTGCTTCAGAGACAGCTCAGTTACTCCTGTAGGGTTAGCATAGGTTACACTGTAAACAACCAGATGTAATGTTTATAAACATAAGAATTTATTAAAGTTAGTCATAGATTGCGAAGGAAAACCATTTTACGCAATCCCAATTATTTATTTAACGTTAATATTTTTCACTTTACTTACCCTTAAACGGTTCATGTTCATGTAATTTGAACATTAATCCTCTTTTAAATTTATTAATCATCAATTGTCATTGTTTTTTTTTAATTTGAGCTCCCATAATTATAATTTATATATTTATTTATTTGCTAGTCAGCCATATATGAACACCCAAAAATGGGGTATCTTTATTAAAGAAAAGGTCTTTCCATAATCAAAACTGTGTTCATTAAGCCTCACGTTGATTAAGAAAATAATTTTAAGTTTTTAATTTGCATAACAAAAAATCCAAATATTGAAGAGTATGTATATCGTCTAATGAAATTGTTGAATTTATATAGTGTAAACATTCCTCCAGAAAACCATGAAAATCACTTTGGTACATTGATTCAAATTTTGAAATATTTGAAAAAAACATTGAAGAATATTCAGTTGAAAAACTTTATTTTCTAATCCTTTCATTTGTACCCGTGGCTATGTTTATGACAATTAGGATTATCAAATAACAACCAATTTTTCACTCTTGTCATACTTTTTAATTACTGAGCGCTTTCGGAATCATTGATTCCTTTTTCGGAGCTCAGTCAAATATTAGTGCAATATAATGTGCAAAGAAATTGTTTGTGATTTGATAACCCCATTAGTTATTTTCTAACATTTTTAAAATATTAAGTTTTACGAAAAGAAAAACAGATTTCATTTAGGAATGTAAATTTGAGTGTTTGGTGGGCACTCTCTTTATATTATAGAAAAGAAATTCATTACTGATCTTCCTTTTGCAAGTAAATAGACGGATTGATTTGTAGTAGAGATCAAAAGATAATACAAGCAGACCAAATTGAATTATCTTCAAAATCATCATCAATATTAGAGTTTTAAAAGAATGTATAGTACTATAATATAAATTAATATAATTTATAATAGGTGTTATTATATTAATTCCATTTAAGTTAAATATAATGAGTTTAAGCATCTTTTGTTTATAGTATCGAAAGAAGAATAAAACAGGCTTATGAGAGCGCTGCGGGGAATTACATCCGTTTGCGGGACTAAGTGCAAACGTGTAGGCCGATTTAGCTGAATAGTGGACGGTGTGTTCGGAAACAGAGGGAAAAGTCATTGAATCGCCGTCGAATTGTGGAACAAAGGGGTGTGATCAGCTGATGGTACGCCAATGACTCTGTATAAATACCATTCAAGCGTTGACAAACAGGCCGTTTTCCGTTCGGGAATCTTAAACAGGCCGGTTCCGTTCGGGAGTCTGCTACTCGGCAGAGCCTTTTCAGCAAGAGCACTGTAGATGAAATAGCTAATAGTCGCCTTTCGGCTTTCAAATAAAACCCGAAGGATCATCAGCTTTTACCAGTATTATTCGTAGGGATATTAAGCTTCTCAGGATGACACCATGTCGCAACTGTTTGGGAAAATTTGAACCGATCTTCACTGACCTAGAGAAGCTAAAAATTTGGCCCGTTTGTGTGTGTGTGTGTATGTGCGTGTGTGTGTGTACGTCCGTAATTTTTAAAATAATTAAACCAATTTTAGTATTTAAGCTTCTTTTTGTAAACAGTGTAGGAAGGAGCCATTCATTTTTATAATATAGAAAATAATTTTATATTTAGACTTCTCGTTTAAAGCTCTAAAAAAATTATATTTTTTGTTTATATAAGGAGAAAAAGTAGGATTTAAGAGGAAAAGCAATATTTATTATCGTAATATCTTAGCTGTCATTTAAGTTACTCATATTTATGGAACATTCATACGAAACACATTGCAATTAAGATATTTACGTACGCGACAACGATCAATGAGTGCTTCCCCCACTCATCCTTCCCAGTCAGTCTAAAGCCAAGCTTAGTTAGAGGTTATACGTTTTATGGTTAATTTTCCCTTTTAAAATCTCAAAATTAAATTTATTCATTTACTATTATTTTTGTACACTTCAATGTAACATGAGAAATCTTCTTAATTTACGCAGCTCCTAAGTGACGGACTTCTTAAATTGATTCCACCGAAAAATTTTTGAAAAACTTTTGACTATAATTTTTAAGATCATATCAACTATCATGACATTAGTGTGTGTTCGTATACAGTACAATTGACTTTATTTAGCAAAATGGAACTTAATATCAAAAGGGAAACAAAGATATATAAAACAAATCGATAAAATTTCACTATTTTTGCATGGGAACAACATCAGTGGCTACTCTTCTTCGAAATTCGCTAGTTTTCTTTTTTCTTTTTTTTTAATAATGGAGAAAAGGTCAATCAGTTTGTTTTAGAATGATAGTAATCCCATGTGGTGAAAGAAATGAGGGGGGCTAGCTCAGTAAACCCTCACACATGTTTATCTTACATTTCATTTGACCAATTTCTTAAAAATCATAGTTCATTAGAATTGATTTAGTTAACATCACATATTATGATTTTAATTTAATTAAAAAGTTGAAGACAGTCAAAGCAAAGGACATATACTACTCGAACTTTAATTAAAGATTTAACCTCTTTCATTTTATTAATTCAGCCGCTGCAATTAGAACTGTACGTTCAACTAAGGTTTATGCTTAAATCCGTGTACAGAATCCTTTTAGGAAATTCCTTGCCTTTTTATTTGAATTTAAATTGTAGAATATATTTAAATATATTAAAATTATAAAAATATTAAAAGGGAGGATTTTTTTTGTCGTAAACTAATAGTGGGAGACTATAATTCTACAATTTATGTAAACTAAATTTAGTTAAACTACAAGCGCCTTATTTTTGATTATTGTTTTCTTAAGCTAACCGGTAATACCATAGTGCTACAGCACTTAGTGTTTCACTTTATGATACGTTTGCTACAATTCTCTTATTTATAATTAGATTTTAGATTTTTTGATATTTGATATTTTCTTATTTACGGATCTAATAAAAGAATTCGACACAAACAAAAAAAAAGTCCATCTAAAAGGGCTTTTTTATTTATTTATTTTTTAAATTTCCTATGTACAGCCACTTAGAGACGTGGGGAAAGAGAAGATCTACTGCCACGCCAATATAAACATGCAAAGCACTAAGCAAACATTTCTTTAGCGATAAAAGATTTCTCAGGGCAGGACTTCAATCCACAGTGTCTGACCTGAGATTTTCTAGCGCATATTTTCGGCCGAGACTAGCCCTATAAAAAGGACATTAGAGTAGATTATGTATAACGTTTAAAGACGGGCTAATACAATCTCAGAAGTTATATATATATATATATATATGTGTGTGTGTGCGTGTGTGTGTGTGTGTGTGTGTGTGTGTGTGCGTGTGCTTGTGTGTGTGTGATTATATATGGACCTTTTATTCTTCATCATGATCCTAGCGCAATTGAATAACTTGATTTTTTCAATCTACCCCCAATGTATGATCAAGGGAAGATACATTTTTCCCATGGTGTTCCTCTTGACCACCAATGACTTGGCAGTTTAAAATTTTCGTAGCGTTTTGAATAAACAATTTTAGTTTAGGAAGAGAATCTCCTCCACTGAGGCACTATATTTATATCTATAACTCGAAATTTTCTGTTAAGTTGATCTGAGATATAGAAATTGTGCTTAATGAAACAAAAGATATTCTGTTAAAATCATTCATAAAATTCAAACTTTGTTTTATTTACAAATTATCAGATCATATAATACACTGTATGTGTGTGTTAGTGTGTATGCAGGTATATATATATATATA
>KZ807885.1:16975-33737 GCA_000696205.2 Oncopeltus fasciatus | reverse complement strand
AAAAAAAAAAAAAAAAAAAAAAAAAAAAAAAAAAAAAAAAAAAAAAAAAAAAAAAAAGAACTTGGTTGAAATTCATGTGAGCATAAAATTTTATTTTTCCTATTAACTCTCACCCTGAGTATTTCAATTTAATTATTAAATTATTATTGAGTCATAAATTCATTGTAAATAATTGAAATTGATCAAAAATTATTTAATAAATTAATTATCAACCTCTGATTATTCCATGCTAAAAATGTGCTTTAATTTAAAATTTTGTTCTCTTAGTTTTCTTGGGGTCTCCATCAAAAGTTCTTCAGATTGAATGGCAATTTTAAGAATGAATGATAATTGTAAAACACATTATAAGTGATCGTGAATGATTATCATTGAATGATCATTTTAAAACTCAGAATGAATGATAATTTTAAAACACATTCACAAATTGATATACTTTTGATATTTTTTTTTTTCAAATTTCCGTAATTTATATTTTGAATAAGATTATCAAAAAATCATGTCATAATAGATTAGTAAATTTATAAGAACTTTTAATTTTAATTATATAGTTTTCCATTTGATTTGCTCTAAAACCCTTAAACTTTCTTTCTCGAAATTTCTACGTTTAGGTAAGTTAAAAAATTCAACTAAAGAACATTAACATGGCTAATACAAACATTCCAGTAAATTCTTTAGTATTTTTCTTAATATACTTTCTTCGTAAAAATCTTATAGAACATGAATATAAGAAATTTACAACTAGCTGCTATTATATTTGAAACAAAAACTAAGCAAAATAAAAATAGAAAAGTATATAAGAATATTTCCAGTTGTTGTTTTTTGTTGGGGTTCGGTCAAGGGAGAACCAAAAAATACAATTTAGAAATATGTATTTTATAATATCTGCCAACGCTTCATCTTCAAAGCTATCATAAGGCGGGAAGGCACGTGGTGTCACCAGGATTCCATATTATATGTTGAAATTTCTTACGTATGGCTGGTAGTGGACTTACGTTTTTTCAATATGCATTTGTATTCTTAAAATGTGATAAGACAACATTTAAAAAAGCGACCCCCCCCCTCCCCAAAATGATTCTGCTCCTTTGGTTAATTATTTGGGAATTAATTTAAGAGTTCTTATAACATAAATTATTGTTTTAAAATTTTTCTTTATAATTGGGATCATGGAGGGAAGGCCTATCAACAAGTAATCATCCAATTCTTAACATCAATTGCTTTGCTAATTTTACTTATTTATCGTATATAAAAAATAAAAATATAAAGCGGGTCTTGAAAGTATCTTACATCGTCAATTTCGAAAGACCCGAGTGAGTCACCTCGGCTTACCCAACCTCTCTGTGATAGATTTAATATGAAATCGAAATAACAACATTTCGATGAGTGCTGGTAGAAAAATCTAAGAAATATCTCTGCCTCCCTCGGGAAACCGCTCTCAATTCACTGCAACGAAAGTACGATCAAAATGGATACATTGCCCAAAATGAATATTCAATCCTCATGTTAATCGGAGCGCATTATAAATATTAAAAGGCCCCTTAGCGGCCGTTCGTCAATATTCATTTCAATACTCTCGGAGAGAGATATATCGTGAAGCGGGCAAGAGGATGGGATTTAATGTACAACCTCTGCTTAAATCGTTACAACGAGCTCTACGTTTGGGGTTTCCTAGATGAAGGATTGCATTCCAGAGGCGCTCAGGGATCTATAGCAAGCGCACGATTGGGATAAAACTTATACATATTTTCTCAGAGAACGAAGAATGAAGCGTTCACTTATTACATTTCTTGAAAATTTTAGTTTTAAAAGTAATTATAACAAAACTTTAGGGAAAGTCGGTCACACATTTAAAAAGTTAAAAAAAAACAACTATTATTCTAGAATGACGATTAAATTATTGCTTTGAGAAGATAAGTCTAAAAGCACAATCAGAAGGGAGAAACTCGCTTATATCGGCAGAGAGAGACGCGTCTACTCAACACCTTTGGTCTCGTTTTTGATATTTCCCATAATGTCCAAGGCGCAGACATATTGCCGGGAACTATCAAAATGGAACTGTATTACAGTTATCGAGTAGTGTTTGAATAAGAGACTATAGCTAATGATTAAGCGGGATAGCGGATAAGGGATTTGAAGTAATACATAAAAAGGGGCAGAGATATTTTTATATGAAAGAGTGACAATGATAGTGAATTCCGCGTCATACACGAGAGTAATGTGTGATTCAGGTGAGTATTACGTCTATTCGGCCAATTATTCAACTACGCCACCGAACATTCACTTATTACAGGTGAACTTACATGATCCTAGAGCTATCACTCGCTATGTCGGGCTGTAATGGGAACTCTTGCTAGAGTGACCGCCCGGAAAACATTTGTCTGACGTCCGACTTTCGGGAAAGGTGTCTAGATCACTTTCATTTAAGTCGCAGCTAGATGGAATTGGGATTAGTTCATGCCTATGAGTACGAGCTCTTTCTCCAAATCAAAAGTATTAGCAAATTTACCATGAAGAAATCAAGCTTTTCACAATGGAACCCTACCTTTTGAGAGATTTCCACCTATTTTCGTCGATCCTACATTGGAGAAGCTAAAAGCTAAGGTCCACTAGAATAATATACATACGCTATCTAGCATCCATAATTTAAAAACCAAATAAAGAATTTGAGTCTCTTTTTGATAATCATTGTAAGATATAGTCAATGGCTGAAATCGGACAAGGAGAAGAGAAAGTTTAGAGAGAGGGAGACAAAAATTAAACAAAAAAAAAATGTCAATCAAAAATTAATCATCGTTATTATTGTCACTGTGAAAAATATATTAACAATTATATTTTAGTCAATTTTCAATAAAAAGCATATTAAGAGAGATATTTAAGAATTTAAATTTGAGTGTTATGCGAGCTTAAATCATTTAAGAAAATATAAAATGAATTCAGAATAACGATATTCATTGTAAACCCTTTAAGGGATTCAGTTTTAGTTGAAATCAGATAAGGGAATGGGATGGGGTTTCAGAGGGAAACCAAAATTCATTTTTACGTTATTTTAGTTTCGAAAAAATTAGAGGACATAATAGTTATAAAATGAAATTTTCTAAAGATCTGTATATTCTATAACATTTTAACTTAAAACGCTTACGTACTCCTAACTGGGTTGAGTGAACGCCTCCCCCACTCGTCCTTCCTGGCCAGTATAGAGCCGATCTTGTACGCTCATTGTTATCATCGGCTTGTAAATTAAATTTCTTCATTTACTCTTATTCATGTCCATCTTTAATTTAACGTGAGAAATCTGCTTAGATTAAGAAGCTCCTTATATTTTATTTTCTATTCCATTTTTTAATTTTTACCTAATATTTTTAATTTGTGACTGAGAATGTTTGAAGGAAGAAATATTTTCCACCAGCACTATTATCTTAGTCTTTAAAAAAAAGATTTCTTGCCCGTCAAATTACGGGAGAGTTAGTGGTGGATCTCCGATCATCTCAAGAGGGCTGGCCAGCACAGAGCAATATCCACGGTAGGGACGACAGTTTGGTCAGAGGACAACTTTGGAGTTTACCAAGGGCCCCAACTTGCCCTTAAGGGCTCTCCATCAGCCTGTATCTAAACCAGGACTTAGTCAGTATCCAGCAGGTAAGTCATTTAATTACCTACCTCCAGGTATCCTGACCCTTTTGTAGCTATCTCCACCCGTCATTAGTCCGAATCGTGCCCCTTCTGGGCGATATATACTTTATAGAAGTTTTTTAAAAGAATCTAGAGACTGGGATGTAATGTCTGGTTTGGTACCTAGGAATGTTTCTTGGACCATTTGCCTTTCAATGGCAAAAGGCGTATAGCACCACATGTGTGTAGACCGTAGCCATGAACGAGTAAAAATTCAAAGCTTTAAAACTGTGCATTATTGATTTTTTGGCTAGATGAATAAAATGGAGTATAAGCATAGTTGTTTGTATTGTTACGCTAAAAATAATGATTAGTTGTAGGAGCCCGTCGGGCTATTTTTTTATTTTTATTTATATAAGAGAAGTACTAAATCGAGAATTGTGCAAATAAGCATAAACTTAATAAGCATTGCACAAGCTTGAATTTATCAATTGCAACGCTGACATACATAAGCTGCTTAAACTGTGCGAATTACTCAGTATCCTATGTACCAGTAGATGATGAATATTTGTACTGTCATGTGATACTCAATATTATATCCTTTATCAATATACAAATCTGTGTTTCATCTGTGAGTTTCATTGCGCTAAATTAAATATTACGCCCGCTATAGAGAAAAGCCTTTTTGCAGTTGCATTGCTAAATAAAGAGATATCCCACTTCTATTCGTTCAATTTTCGCACAATTATCAAACAAGCTCTTCACCTCGCATTTAAAAGTGATAAGCCAAATAGAATCAATAAAAACAGCTAAAAGTGTATTCTAAGCCGCAAAACTTAACTTTACATTTCAGATAAACCCATACATCTGATTGTTCGATTCCGCTGTTTAACTCCTAAAATATGTCTTTTGTCAATAAATAGTTTAATTAATCTAAACTTCTTTTTATGCGCGCTTTATTGAATAAACGTTTTTTTACTCCTACTTGACATTAGGAGTAATCTCACCCTGTTGATCGGACGATTTCGTTCCTTTTTTTACCCCTTTAGATGGGCCATCTGTAAACTGTCGTGCACACAGGGAGGAACACTCATACGTCCCTGTTGGTTCACCAGAGTTTTAGTGCGTGCAGTTCACTTTGAGCATATTTTGCCTCCATTCATATAGGGGTTTTACAGTTCTGTCGAGGTGTCATAATGATGCCTTGAAGCACGTCGGCTAAAACTGTCGCCCACTGCCACGGCCTGACGTGTAGGTCAGTCTCCTCCCGGGCAAGTCTGGCAAGACTCTATTCCCGGCCAACACTAAATATAGACCTCAACGGTGCACTCTGGCCACGGATCGCGACACTACTGTTGCCCCAGTCCCCCTCCGTCTCTCACAAACGCACTCTCGAACCCTTAGTAACATTGTGTGTTAAACACATTTAAGCCCTACCACCTTTATTTTACGTATAATCCAGACAAGTGAATGTGAGAACCAGTGCTGCAAATCTCTGTCAGTGTAAATTTCAAATTCATTTTTTTTAATATAAAAAAAAGTCACTAATTTTTTACGGGGAGGATCTCGAGAAATTCTTCCACCTACATAGGTAAGTAATTGGTACAATAAAATAATAAATTTATGAATATTCACTTATAAAAAAAAAAGCCAAATATTTATTAATATATATTTTTGCATCTTAAACAAATTTTGACAAAACTAAAAAGCAAAATTAATTATATCAGAACTAAACTACAAAAACCAATAAAATACAATTCATTTCACACATAATTTATTTATTAGTTTATTTTATTAAATAATAAAGAATTAAAATCGATGAATTAAATCCAAATCGTAATGACCATCTTAAAATTTGAAATTTAGTATTTTGATGTAGACTCCAAAAATTCTGAAGGTATTGAAATTCCTTTTTGACTAAATTTCGGTTTAAAGTCATGTCTGATATTTAAATTTGTCTAATTTATACAAGCTCGACCACAAGGGGGTTAAATTAAGAGTAAGTTTTAAGTTGATTGAACATAAACAGCTATTTTCCTGATGGTTGTGTCGTTTAAAGAGTGTATGTTATCTTATTACCAATTTGTTTCAAAAAAGTTTATTTCATGTAAATGGATTATTTTTTGAAAGCTGCCTAGTTAAATGTATAACTCATGTTGTTATTGTATTGATTTGTAAGGGATTTATAAAAATCTAAAAACTAAAACTAATGTGTTTTGAAAGATAGTTAGAGCCGTTTCATTTCATATAAGCTTGAACAAAATACGAAATACTTGAATGGAAAAAACAAAAATTTTGTTCTATTAAATTTCGATTTTAGTTATTCCTATACTTCAATTGTTTGTATTTTACAGGTTTCAAAGCTTACAAAATTCATATAACTATACTAGAACGCGATTGTTGTAAGTTTAAATTTTAGAAATGAAATTTAGATAAGACAACAACAATTTAAAAAAAAAGTTTTTTTTTTACAATACTTAATTACTTTTTTAAGTATTATACAATACTTAATTAATTTATAATACTACTTTAGAAATCCTATGACTTGAACGAATGATTATGTTTTTTCTAAATAGATAATCTTTTTATTATATGATTTTTTATTTACATTATACGGGCTGGCCAGCACAGAGCAATATCCACGGTAGGGACGACAGTTTGGNATATATATATACATAATAAAATTAATCATTTTTTAATTTCTAAGGAGTAAATAAAATTAGTCATTCGAGATTCAAAATAAAACCTTTCACATAAATTATGAGTTAATAATGAATTTCCATAAGCATTATTAATTAGGGTGGGGATTGAGGGACGAAAATGCGGGAATTTTTCAGAGTAAGACCGTCTTTCAGCAAAAATTTAATGTATCGCGCATTATTCGTGATACACACATGTGTGTGTGTGTGTGTGTGTCAGGTTCGGCAGGAAGTACTTTGACTCGGTCACATTCGGGTATATGTCTGTCAGTAATGGATACTTTCAAAACAGAAATAGTGATTGATCGTGAAAAGTAATTCTGCGAGAATTGTTCATCCCTCAGAGGGAGACGACACACAAAAGAGATACAAGATCGTTATATTATTATTATTTGAGGGGGTGAGTGTATTGGATAGAGCGGAAAAGAGATACAAATGAATTAGTAGGCGATGCACAAAGCTTTTGTCTGAAGTTCTTAAGCCATTTATGTTATTTTCTAGAAAGATAATGTTTGTGATGTTTTTTGGAGTGTTGAATGAATGTATTTAGAGATAAAAAGATTCTACGTATAACTAAATACGTCTTGCAAATATATAATCATCTTTATTTATGTTAATAATCTCTCACTTTTAGGCAAGGTCTCGATCTCATAAAATTTTATATTTCATTATGAAAAACTAAAATTTTTCATGAAACTTTTTCTCTAAATGCTTTCCCAGAGAGAAAGTGCTAAAGGGTTTTTATGATGGAAATTCTTCCTCTTCCAAGTTACAACCCTGATATAGCTCTGAGTATCATCTCTTTTAGTACCTTCAGCACTTTTCTGCAGGAAAAAATATTTAAATCGAAGTTTAAAGTGATATTTTAGGCTTCCTTAATTCCAAATTACCTAGAAGATCGAGACACTGCACCTAGTGAACGTCATTACAAATAAAGATTAATATATAATTAATTAGATTTATTTAGTTAATAGCTGAAGTATTTATTCCAACGTTTTTCTCTAGAAGAAGCTTTGTTCTGTTTCATTTTTAATAGATTGAATGTGATGATGAAAGTTATAAGATGCATCAAAGTCACACAATTAGGTTTAGTGTAATAACCTCCAAGTTTTGAGCACAAATTTCAGAATAAGCTATGTGTAGGAACACGCATTCGAGTTTTATATTATTTTGTATAGTGAAAGTTTGTGTTTAAGACATAATAATCAGCCAGTAAATTTTTGGGATTAAGAAGCATAATTTAGCCTTATAGTATAGGTAACCAGAGTAAGTAGGTTTCAAAGTAAGAGAAGAGAGATGTGTGTGGTTCAATTATGTTTTCTCTTTACAAAACGGTAGGAGCTTTGTCGAATGGCAATGGACGGATACGTTATGCATTCCCGCGTCTTGATACGCGAGTTCTCGGCTTTTGACGGCCAACTTATCTCCGCTGGATGATTGCTCTCATTTGCTTCAGTAACCTTCATGCTTCATGAAGTCATTCGTCACACGAATCGGACTCATCTCATAAAACGAACGGGTTACTTGAAGAGATAATAGTCTCCAATGGTAACGAGACTAACATATCTATGCTTAGTTGATAACTAGATAAATGACGTTATTATTCCTACGTATACGTCATTATCAGATTTACCATAGGGTTATCAAGCTATTCACTTTGCCTCGACGGCGTAACGTGACTTTTATAAATGATCAACGGATCTTCACTAATCCTACATGAGATGAGCTAAAAATATGGTTTGTTAATAATTGTATATAAATGTATAATTTTATAACGTATTCTAAATTATATGACATTTTCCATTCCAAAAACCTCGAATTTATGCTTTCATTAAGTAACCTACAAAAAATTCCTTTTTGGTTGAAATCTCTTGTGACGATTATGTTATTATTTATTATTCATTCATTTGAAGAGGTGATAAATATGATTTTAACAGAAGAAAAGACTAAATATAAAATTGCACCATCCCAAAGTATAAATGAACGTGACTCATAATCGAATATTTGGAACGTGAGAGTTAAAGAATTCACACATAAGTCTTAAAGACGCCAGGTGGGTGGGGGGAAGGTCTGATCTATTTTAGCTCTGCTTATTCAATAGTCAGCGACTCTTAAATTCCAAATTTGTTAAGGATTGTAATAAAGTGATATCATTTTGAGAAAACTGGCGTAGACCTTAAAGTATTCAATCTTGGTACATTATTTGACCATACATGCTGTTCGAATCGAAATATATTTGTTGTTTCGTGTTCTTACGTTTATATTAAAAAATGAAATATGAGAAATTTTCGATACTTTTTTTCTGATAATTTAGGAAATCGCAGCACAAACACAAAGTTTCACTTCTAGTTGTCCTCCTTTTCGTGAACTGTATTGAGAGATCATTTCCTTGTCTAAACAAATGATAACAAAAATTCTTCGGTAAATTATTAAAATAATTAAAACTATAGGAAAACAGGTTTTAAAAAAATATCTCGACATGCAAGAGCTACGTTAACTAAGCATATATCTCTGTATCGGAGTCAGATAAATACTTATTTGTACTTTTCATCGCATGTAGTCTCTTATATGTCATGTAGTACTTATAGAATTACTTAATTAAGTTAATTACTCAATTTTTTGTAACATGACGTAATATTTTTTGTTCCCACATGACATTTCAGGTAATGCCGAGTCCTATTCGTCCTCTTTTGTGCTTTGATGATCATCAACTGAATGAAGTAACATCTAAATGCCGCTTCCAGGCCTTTAGTTAAAATTCACGTTTCAATAGAAATTCACTCATAGTTAAACTCCCACTGTTCAATTTAATTTTTAACTCATAAAATATGTTCAACAGGCCAATGTTTAATATCTTTAGTCCAAATCATGTATTACACTCACTATATATAGATTTTAGTGACTATCTCATATGATGTTTAGCAGTTAGGAAAATTTCCGAAATTCACTAAAGTCAATAACACAATTACCTTTTCATTTTACACTTACGAGCATTAAGTTAAATTTAATTAGGAAAACATCTGGTATAATTTATTTAAATTATACATTTGAATGTTCAACTGATATAAGTTTTTAGAGAGTAAAATTAAAATTTACGTTATAGTTAAAACCCCAGTCCTATTTGTTCAATTTCGCTGTTTGGTTCCTAGTCTAAAATATATATTACACACTCTCAACTATTAGCTATATATAATATTANTATAGTATTAATATTATATATAATTAATATTATAATTAATATTATATATAATTAATATTATATATAAGCCGTATCTCAACAAGGAGAATGATGGCCGTATTATTAGAGTGTTAGAAAAGAAGAGGATGTCAATCAGGGGTAGTTTAAGTTGGGCAGAGCTTAATGGCATCATAGGTGGGCCAAAAGGAACGGAACCTAGAATAAATACTGATTGATTTATAAAATCAAAACATGCATACAATATCCGTACCTACATGTAATAATTCCCTTTTCTTTATTTCTAATACAAATTTATAAAATGAATCATATTCTGCACATAAGTTCTCAATTGTCAATCAGCAACTTTTCTATTCAGGCTTGTCACCTTTAAAAAGAATGCACTTTAAAAAGTTGGTTTTAAAGAGGTTATGCTGGTCGGATGTAAAATTTTCTTGATAAGAAATGAGTGTATTTGTTTCAAATTTCCAAATCCGATTTGACAAGGGGGGTTCCCTAAGTTATCCAGTGCTGTTGATAGTTCACCGAGTACAGCGTCGTCTCCAAACCGTCAGAGTTCGTTAGTAACTACTGTCGATAGCTCTGCTAAATGTAATTTACCCAGCTTTGGAAAGTTTTATTTTTTTCTTCCTCAACAAAATCATTTATATATTTAATCCTTTTATATATAGATTTTAGTTCTTTAGCTTGTCAAAATTATTTTCCATTGATCCTTTAAGAAATTAGACAATGAGGAGACACTAACTAGATCATCATTATGATACAATTATGTTAAAGTAGAAATAAAATTTCAAACTTATATCTTCTTATTTTTTACATTAAAATAATAGTTTTCTTTAATCTTCTGCAGTTTTATTTACTATAATAAAGTTTAAAAGTCTTGTCACGTCTAATCTAAGGAGACGTCATATATTTCATTAAGGATGGATATGCATGAGAGTAAATGAAGAAATGTAATTTAAAATCTTTTGAGAACAATGAAATCGACAACCATTATGGTTCACTCTAAACAGTCCAGAAGTGCTCACTCATCGTATTTACGTTGGTATATTTCTTTTTTAACTAACGTTTTCCGTAAACGTATTATAGAACATATACGTTAGAAAATAAACTTTTTTTTCCCATAAAGATTTTCGTAACTAAAAAAAAATAACAAAAATAATACGATTACAAATTTCGATCTTTTTTGTACCTCCCTTTCCCTCGTCCTCTCACCAAAGTTGAAATTCTCTTTTTTCCAAATGGCAGAATTCCTGAAACGCATAAGGAACTGTCATCTGCTTTAAAAGGAGAGTTTGTTGACCGTAGATATTATTCTAAGATGATTTTAGTTGGGGTTCGGTCAAGGTAGATCCAAAAAACACAAATTTAAAAAATGTATTTTTTAATAAAGGATTATCTGCCAACGTTTCGGCTTACATTGTAAGCCATCTTCAGGGCTGTAGAACAAAAAAAAATCTAACTACCTCAGCCGGGAATCGAGCGAGAATCTAACAAATAGCAGACAACGTTAGCTCCTTCGAGAATAAGACGATATATTCGTCTTACATGGGGGTTTAGGCTGGTTGTAAAGTGCGGGGAGTTGGTGAGATTATCTAATCTGCCTTGATGGTGTAGGGGTAGCTTATCTGCCCGGAAGGTTGGAGACCCAGGTTCGATTCCTGGCTAAAGTAGTAAGATTTTTTTTTGTTGCTCCCTTTGCATTTGTTATTGAAAATTTAAAGTGGGACTATTGAGTTTCTCATCATCTTTATAATTCTCATGCAAGCTATTAGTGTCATTAACGTAATACTATACAATACTCTTGATCATTTCCGAGGCAGTCGAAATCAATCTTTGTGATCTATACCACTAAACGGAATCTATAGTGGGCCCTGTAATCAGTCTTTCACAAAGAGAGTGTCCCAATGACATCTAGGCCAGGCGATTAGCCCTCAGTTAGCCGGCTTCAAAGCACGCCCACCGCCGCCGCTGAGAAGAGAGGGCTTCGATAGCCTATGATTGAGAGAGACAGGGGTCACTAAACGATTTCCACGATCTAAAGAAACCATTGCCAAATGTCTGAGGCGGTGACTTAGTTCTCTGCGGCGAGAGGAAAATCTCCTCAGAAGAAGTCCTAGTGTTTTCGTATTTTTCAGTTGATCAGGAGTGGCTTAGTTTCGAAAATTTAATAGAAAAGAAACTCTTACTGTTATGTTAATCTTTAAATATATACTGATTAAAATAGATATTTATATAATTAACTACTGGGCTTAGTTAATTTAGTTACACGTTACTCCAAAGGTTTAAATTGAAATAAATTGTTTAAAAAATTTGAATTTATTTACCGTTTCTTTTTCCGGGTTGGACCGTGTCAAGTTGTTGGTAGTTGCAGAGCTTTTGCACATCATGTGATGGCTTCTTCAGTTCAGAATATAGAATGAGAGCTGTAAAAGAGAAATTTAAAAAATCCAGGTGGTATATGTTGTTGATAGTTGCCGAGCTTTTACACATCATGTGATGGCTTCTTCAGGGCTGAATAGATTTTACAGCTCTCATTCTCTATTCAGCCCTGAAGAAGCCATCACATGATGTGCGAAAGCTCGGCAACTACTAACAACTTGACACGGTCCAACCCGGAAAAAGAAACGGTAAATACATCTGACGACCGTCGAAGCCTACGTGAACATTTGATTTATTTATTATCATAAAAATAAAGAAATGAATTGTGAGAATACTAATTTTAAGATTTATTAAACTCGTTTTTTAAGAAAAAAAACGTTGAATAAAAAAAAAAAAGAAGTTCTATATTACAGAAAATATATTGTATTTTAATATGAAATTATATATTTTCCTTATTTTTAAATTCAAAATCTACATATGGACTTGGTATTATGTAAAATAAATGTAAAACATATATATTGTTAATTGATAAAGAAGATAATTAGTCGTGAATAATTCGTGCTGGAAGGTATCTATCTGAGCGTATATTAAGGTGAACCACATTATAAGAAGAAAAATTTCATATTATTTCATATATATTATTCAAAATAAAAATTAAATATTTATAATCTTTATTATTGATAAGAAACATGTATTTAAGGATTATTGGAAATGAAAATTGCATTTAAACAAAATCACAATTACAATAATACCATAATAAATTTATTCTTCATGAATGAAAATTTAATTAACTTAATAAAAAGTTAGGTTAGAACATTATTGGAAAATGAAAATACCCGAAAATGCATTTTACTAACTTATAATTCCGCGCATAGTGTCTTGCTCGGGCTTAAATTTAAGATATTGTAAGCAACCAAAAAATAAATATTATATTTTTTGTTCTGTAAATAATTTGACTGTAAATAATTTGAGAGTGGTGACACTGGTCACCTCCTCTCCCCATGTGACTTTCATTAATGTCATTTATTTTCTATTTTACATTGTTATCAAATTACAAAATGTTTTTACTTATTTTTAACAGAATGTAATATATAAATAAAGATTATATATATTTGAAATAGCCGACAAATTTAGCTCCNATATTTGTTATTAAAATATTTATGGGAAGGGTTTATTCTTTTCTTAAATACTATGGTTTTCTATACAATATTTATGTTTATTTTTGCTATAATCGCGAATGAGTACGAATTGATGAATACAAGGACCTACCACACAAAGAAAATTTTCAAACCCGTGGAAAATTATTCATACCTGATTATCTTAATTTCTTTCAACATCACTGAAAGTTTTTAAATACAAATAAATATTAGATATTTTTCAATATTAGGGAGTTGTACATTATTATTAATTACAAGAAATAAATTAACATATAAATAGACTCGACCCTACTTTAGTGACTTTCCACTCAAGAATTGTTACTTGCTAGCCAACTCTTAGGCCAGGAAATGAATTTCTAGCCACTTTGTTTTTTTAAACTGCATGTATAGAATAACGTGAGTCCGCTAATTTCGAAGAGAAGAGATGAATTTAAGCGCCGTTCCTACTTCTGAGACATTTTATAGTTGCTAATTTGTGGCTAAGAAAAACATGTTTGAATGTAACTCAAAATTGTACTTCCTGGTCCAGTAGAGAAGTTCTAAATTACTCTATTAATAAAGGCCTGCTCAGTAACATAACTGATCGGCCAGGGTAGTCCTTCATCACTAGGGTTGTCTAGGCGGTCAAAATTTATAAGAATAATTTATCCTCTTTGATTTGTCGAATAAAAATAGTCTTACAAAATTTTAATATATGCATCGAAAATTGGGAGATATAAAAGTAGAATAAACTAAGGATTACTTATCATTTATTTTTTTTTTAATTCTTCATAAATTGAAAAAAAAAAGAATGTAAAGTAAGAATATCCCCACCCTTTTAAAGTTCTGAAAACCTGATGGATTGAAAAAGTTAGGGAGGTGCCAATTGCAGCGTAATTTTTCATCTTTTTAGTGCTGTCAAAGCTTCTCATTGCTAACGACTTTCGTCACGAGACCTGTCTAAAGATGTCTTCAGTTTATTATTTTCTATATATTTTTAAAACTATTGCACAAATTTAAATGTCAGTAGAGTAGCAATTTCATTAAATTTAATCATTTGAAGGAGATTTGTTGTCCTTTTATACGTAAACATTTACCTTTTTATAAATCAATGCTATAGACATGACTTTATTGCAGATAGACATGTAAGCTTTATTTTACACTTGTAAAGTGGAGATGGGGGTATATATATATAGCATCTTACTCAAATGCATAGAAATATATAATAAAAAAATACTAAAATACTAAATTTAAATAATTAAATATGATATATGAAACCCGTCAGGCAGGAGCCACGCAAACTAAACAAATTTTCAATAATTCATCAATATGTACATAAATGAGAGTAAATGACAAATTATATCTTATAAATAAGAGAGGCAGTACGTTAAGACATTATTTTTTTTAAATATAAATAATCATTCGCTGTACGTATAGAGACATATATATGTCTACATGTTTATGGTATTTCTCCATGATAAATGTTTTTCTTAAAGTATAAAATAAGGAAGCTCCACATTAATCTCCTTATAGGCCGAAATAATAATTTTTAAAGCTAACAACAGATACAATTATAAAATTTGTTATAAGCTAATGCTAAAAATTCATATTGAGGGTAGAAGGTGGTAAAATCCTCATGGACTTATATAACAGGTGCCACGGCGATATTGGAAAATAGATTTCAAGTAACAACTCAGCTCAAGAGACAATCCCCAACTGCTGAGTTTGGATTATTCAAGGATCATTTCACAGCGACGCCATCACTACATTCAGAGTAGGAACTGTTATAAGCAGTTCTTCCACGAGCGCGAGAAGTTAATCTCTCCTGCAATTGCTTCTCTCTGTTTGCACTAGCTCGGCACTCCTCCATTTTTAATTTGGAGCTGTAATTACGCCTTTGATGTATTTTCGGAACGCTAAATTAATGTTTAACTTAAATCTCCGTTTGAAAATACACATGTATCAGCATATTAAATATTTACGCTATTTAGCAATTACTGTACCACAGTGACACATGAGTATCTTTCAAGAATTAGAAGATCCGAATTGACCACAAATTACTGCTTTTTAAAAAATAAAATTGTTAAAAATTATTAGTTACTAAAAAAAAAGTTACTTAATTGCGGTAATAATAATTCGTTACCTCATTATTTATTTTAAATAACAAGAACAGCTTACAATTATAGGTTATCTCATATATTGTGATTCACAGCTTGATGATTGTCCTGCTCTTAAACCCTAATATTATTTATTTAATTTAGCATATATTTACATCAGAACACCAATGGTTTTAAAAATCACTGTTAATGCGGGGATACGCAAAAGATGGAAAGTGCACACAATGCTGGGTTTAATTTAAGCAAAATTACCGTAAGGAAATCAAGCTATTGGTGTACCACGACGCGACGTTTAGAAAAATATCAGCGTAGCTTCACCGATCCTGAATTATGTTCCTAAAAATATGGCCCGTTAAAATAATACATATATATATATATAATTTTTGGCGGACCAGATTTTTAAGTTTCTCTTATTTTATATGTAAATACAAAAAGAACAGGAGGAAGAATGAGCGTAGTGAACACACACACAAAAGTAAAATTGCGAATACGAATTTTAAATTTTCATGTAGAATGCGCACCCTTCGACAAAAAGGTCTCCTCGTTTACCCTTTTATATCCATCTGCAATGAAACAAGGGAAATAGACTTATATTACGCAGATCCTGCGTGACACTTTTATTTTTTTAAATACAAAAAAGAAAGTTTTCTCTGAATGTCTATATTATATTTATTGTCCAGATGGAAAACAAACTACTGTAATAAATCATAACAATAAAAATATGTTGCTTAATGTATCAAGACACTAAAAATCCAGAATTTGATTTATAATAATTTGGATTTTAAGTGTTTTGAAACTTTAAGCAATGTATTTTTATTGTTATGATTTATTGCAGTAGTTTTTTTTCCATCAGGAAAATAAATATAATATAGACATTCAGAGAACACTTTCTTTTTTGTATTTAAAAAAATAAAAATAAAACCGTCACGCAGGATATGCGTAATTTAAGTCGATTTCCCTTGTTTCATTGCAGACGGATATAAAATGGTAAATGAGAAAATTTAATTTAAGAGCCAGACAGAACATGAGCGTAAAAAGTAGAGGAGGGAGAAGTACTCAGCTATCATATTACATTCGTAAATAAATTCCTTAATATGCGTTTTTCACAAAATTGTATAAATCTTTAATTTAAGAAAATATTTTATGTAATAAGAGTCAATAAATTTTTTTTTTGCCAAAAAGATGAAAAAAAAAATTTTATTGACTCTCATTATTTTCTATACATTTTTTCGTAACTCTATTAATGATATAGATATTAGTATTACAATTTTTTTTCTCTCACTCTAGGCACATCCCCCCTACAAATGATTCTAGTTTAACCGACAATGAATTATTTCAGTATTTTTTCAAGAAAAGTCAAAATACTGAATTTGGCTTCTTATCTTTAAAACCTGTCGGTTCTCCCATCATTCGATATTAAATTCTTAAATAACTTCCTTAAAACGCCTTGTATAAAATATTTAAAAAAAATCTTTCTACATTCTTCGAAACAGTTTTTTGTAACGATAATAACGAAAATATTAAGATTTTGGTCTTCCTCTAAACTCTCTTCTCCCTGGACAGATTTAAGATATAACAAAATACCGAACTTAATTTCAATATTTCAAAACTTTATGAAAATATATA